>PVIR01020253.1:5000-30884 GCA_004026965.1 Petromus typicus
GCTTTGTTGACAATGTCTTTAATAATAGCCTCACCCTCCCTTTATGCCAGCTGATATATTCAATTTAAAAGTTATGCTTAACTTTATTAAGGTTATCTAATCTGCGTAGAGCAAAATGGAGCTTTGCAGCAAGTTTGATATTGCCCATTACTTCACATATTTTGATTATTGAATATCATTGGAATAATATAAATTTAATAATTTGAACATTATTTCATAACTGTTTTGTGAAATTTAATTTCTCATTCAGCCAGTTTTTCTTTTTACATTTTATTAATACCAAAGTGAAAAATGGCCTGTGCTTATACTACAAGGATCTCATGTGAATTCAGTCCTGATTGTTCAACACAGCAAGAAAATTCACTTTCACAGTCAACAAGTCATCTTACTCAGTAGAACACAAAGTAAATGATTTATAACTTCAATATTTGCAAGGAAAATACAGTACAAATTACTAAAAAATACTAAAATATAGAATTGTGTTCAGGCATCTCCACTACATCAATCGCAGCAGTCACCTGAAATTTGAAACTTTTAATAAAAAGTTCTTAAATATAAATTATATGGCAAATGTACAGTACATTGCTTTTTTTCAGTCTCTTTTCCAGTGTTTTGCAGTAGAACAGGGTTTCTACCATCACCTCCCTTAGGTTTAAAAACCCTGAAACCCAGTCTGCTGTGGGTCCTCTAGCATCAGGAGTGTGAGTGGTCCGAATCTGGGATGCCACTGTCTCTGTAGCTTCGGTTACTACTGCTTTCACTGTGATTGTTCTTATACAGATTCATTCCGTTGGGAGGAAATATGGTATGTATTACAAACTCCTCCTTTGAGATAGGTTCATTGCTTATTGGTATCATCTGAAAAGAAGTCTCCCTGATTTCCAGGATGGAGTTGTCCTTCTTAGTGCCAGCTTCCGCATAGTCATCCTTTCTTCTCCTCCCTTTGCTGTATGCACAGTTCCTGGAGAATAGGGACCCATTCCTGTGAACATACCAACACACTAAAGCAAGAAGGGCGATGGTCACCAGGGCCACTGCCCCACCGATGATGGCAGCCAAAGGTAAATTAGGGTTTTTGTAAGGTTCTTTCTCTTGCTCTCGATTGAGGGTGGTTGTAGGATTGTACATTCGAACAGGTGCAGTTTCTGTCTCAATACAAACAGGAGTTTCATCAAATAGATAGAGGTTGCTGGTTTCCATGGGAACCATGCATACTCTATAGGGTGAGTCAGGCTCCAGGGCTGTAACCAAGTATTCGCTGCGTTCCCCTGTTACAATTGTTTCTGTTATAGATCCAAATGCGGGACTATGGCCCAGTTTAAGCCAGCTGAGCCTTAAAGCAGTCATAGGTAGAGCAAGTTTCCAGGAGATATGTATTGTGTCAGAGGTGACAGACTTCACAGTAATTACAATTGTTTTTCTTGAGGGGCTCCCTGTAGTTCGCTGATCCTTGGTGAGCTTGGGGTTCTTAATATCTGGTTGTTTTGTCACTGGAGCTGGCCATTGACCTTGAGCAGGATGCTGTGTATTGGGTATTGCAGTGGTTATCTGAATGGTGCTCACAATCCCACTGTCTTTACAGTCAAACAGTTCTGCATTGAGGTCCTTGATGGCCATTCCGCGAACTTTCTCTGGGGCTTGGCACATGAGCCCCCGCACATTGACCTTCACAGGAAGTGACTGTAGCCAGTCACGTACCCATTTCATCTTGCACCCACAGTACCATGGATTGTTGCGAAGAATCAGTTGGGTTATATTGTCCAAATCATCAAAGATACCCTGAGGTAAATTACTTAGGTTATTATTAGACATATCAAGTCGATACAGCTGCCTTAGATAAGAAAAAGCATTTGGGGGCACCCGGTTGATGTGGTTATCTTGTAGGTAAAGCTTCCTCAGGTTTGTGCCTGGAAGGTTCACGGGTGCAGCAGTCAAGGAATTCCTTACCAGTGACAGTTCTGTTAAGTTAACAAGGTTGAAGAAAACTTTGTCCCCTAAACCATGGTTGTTCAAAAGGTTTCCATCTAAAACCAGGCGTTTTAGACTAGTGAGGCCTTGAAGAGATGGTGATGAAATAGTGGATATGCGATTATCATCCAAACGCAGTTCTTCTATAGTCCTGGGTAGACCCCAGGGAATTGTGCTCAGGTGGTTCCGGGACAGGAAAAGCAGCCGGAGATAGTTGCTGTCTCGAAATGCTCCTTCTTCAATGCTAACAGCAGAGACAGAGTTGTCGTCTAAATGCAATTCTTCCAAATATGGAATTTTTGAAAGTGAATCATAAGTGATAGTTCTTATGTTATTTTCTTGCAAGTGTAACTCTTTTACATACTTTGGGAGGTTGGTAGGAAATTCATCTAAACTGTTGTGGTATAGATAGATTCTTTCTACTTTCAGCAAGTTTTTCAAATCAGAAGGAATCCCAGCATTATTTATTTGGTTGTTTTGAAGGTAAAGAGTTGTAGCATCCTCCGGTATTCCTGTCGGGATGGATGTCAAAAAGCGATCGTTACAGTAAATGAAACCCGCATCGCAGCGACAAACAGATGGGCAGGATTTCGCCATCACTGATAGAGGTGCCACTTGGAGAAACAGCCCAATTTTGGTCCCAATGAGGAAGAGGCTCCAGGCTGGGCTGATCATGGTCAGCAGTGTTGAGGTCTTTACACAAGGTAGTGTCAGTTACTAGTGAGCCCTAGAACAGAGTCAGAAAAAAAGAGAAAACATTCAGACCAGAATTCTGAAAAATGTCTTTAAAACACATATGGAAACTGAAAACTTATAATAATTTATAATATTTTAATTTTTTAAACAGGGGACAGTTGAATTTTTGTTTGTTTTTTTTTCTTGCTGGGTAACAATGAACATAGCCATATAATGTTTTTACCTAAATTGTTCTTGGTTTATAAATTAAATGAATCATGAAAAAATACATTTGATTTTTCAAGTTTTTAATATTAAGAGTTTTATGATATAGCCTAAAGCATTTAACTCAATTTCATAACATTTTTACAGGTAGTTACTAATCAAGCTAGTCAAATTTATATTTTTATAGTAGTGACAGTAATTGATATTTAGGCATATCATTTATTATATCTAAACATGCTAATTTTACAACTTTTTAAAAATTTTTCTACCTACTTTTATAAGGTAAAAGACTAGATAGGTATAGAAATATATAATAAAAAGTTTTGTTTTTACCATTCAAGAGTAATTACTTACATTTTAAGATCTTCCATGTCAGTAAAGTCAATCATTTTCTGTAATTATTAATGTTATTTTTCTTGTTAATAGCAAGTTATTAAAAGGTATTTTTGCAGGATATTTTTAAAAATTTGGATTAGGGAAAGAATTATATAGTTGATATGATTCAGCTAATCTAATTGGAAAATTCTGTTTCACGTTAAACTATTTGTTTGTTCTGTTTTGTACACCGTGGTGTAGTGATTATCCACATTTTTCATTATTTTGTATCTCACAACCTATTTTCACAGTGCATTTATCTTCCTTCAATTATAACCTAGAACTGATTCATTTCCCCATGGGCTCAAGAATTACAAATTTATATAGATCTCTTGTGTAATATAATTTCTTCTATAATTTCAAGTATGCCTAAAATACCTAAAATACCTTTATAATTTTAGGCATGAATATAAAATACTTTAATATTTTTTCCTACCTTATTGAACGATGTGAATGAATTTTGCTTGGGCGAAAGTCCAAGGCACATATATTAATTTCCTGGTGAGGGTTTTGGACTTATAAACTCATTTAGTCCTTGGGTAAGTTCTTCACTGTTTATTCGAGTAATCCTATGCCGCACACACCTCCAGATCAGGCTTGCTGTTGTCAGGGAACAGTCGTGCTGCAGTTCAGCATGGCGGGCAAGCTCAGTTAGGTGGGGTCAGAAACAATTCAGCTTCCTGTTACTATGTGGGACGCATGGTTTCCTATATTTAATTTAGTTTTGTTTTGTTTTCTTTTTCTGATAGTTTCTGTGTGAAGGTTCCTTTTGTGTAGCTTAATTCCCTTAGTGGAAATTGCCCTCTTTGAAATTCTTACTGGCTCTTCTGTGCACTGTGTTCAGAGATAACTTCAGATCCTCATGAAGAAAGCCATTCATGATGCTAGGGCCTACATAGTAACAGGATTGTCAGGCAGCTACCCCCTACCTTTGTTCCCATCCAGGATCATCCAAGTATAAACTCTGTACAGGAGCTACATCCTGAGGTATGATTACCTGCTGTGAAACAGCTATTTCCAGCTTTTGCTTCTTGCTGCTTTCTCAGAATTTCTGGTGCAGTCACTTTATATAAGAACAGGTGTTCTCATTTAGGAGGTAAAGAAAACAAGTCAAATGGTCTTCATGGAAAGAAAAGGAAGCATTTACATTTCCTTCATATTTCTCTTCCTTAAAACACCCTGGGACTGAGCATCTCCTGTGAAAGCAAAAATGTTTAAGTGAGCTATTAATAATGAGCTTTAACACTTTAGAGAAACTTCCTAGAGATTTAGCCTCAATTCTTTCTTAAGCACTGGGTTTTTCATCACAATAGCTGGTGGAAAGAACTGGGCTGACCTCTTTGTTTCTGGGCTTCCCATTTTACTATTTAAATGAAGCAGGAATTGAAGAGATTGTCATCCAACAGATAATGTCTGTTAACCCATTTTTAGCATCACGTTGGAGTCATCACAGAAAGAAATCCTCGCTCAACAGGTCGCTGAGTCCTTTTGGTGACTATCAAAAGTTCACTTTAAAAAATCTTAGCATAGAATGATGAAATGTAAAAGAAAACAAATATGTGTCAAAGATGTGAACAAATAATAGGTTATTCATACAAATGCCATTCTACTTTTTAGATGTTTTGGAACTCAGTTTTACTAAATCACCCATTCTATAGTTTAATGAGCTGAAAAGATTTTTGCCTTCTGTGCTTTTCTTTTGGTTGCCTTTTACCTTGTTTGGTTCTTCCTGCATGTATCAATTTTCCCAAGTGCAGATAGTAGATATCATCACCTTCCTCTTCAGGGATATACCTGAGGACTACTTGGTGATCTTAAAACTTAAGGCACTCAAATATTCTTACTAAAAAGTTGCATTGAAGCTCAGTTAGGTTTTTAGGACAACATTAATATAATTTTCTTCTAGTCCAGTGACTTGAACAAAATCTATGCTTGGTCTAGAAAGAATATTATTTTACTCCTCCTAGCCATGTAACTGGCATGGCAAAACCTGATTAGGTATTTCTCTCTAGTACAATCATGCTAATTTTTACTAAGTGTATTCTACATTCTTAACCAAAGATACTGGTGATTGTAAAAATGACTGCTTTGCTCATTATCTGAGTAAGATACATGGAGACTTTTAGGGGTGGAGAGGGCAGGTCGGATCAGTCTTGGTTATTCGGGGTTACTCTCTTAGGTGCTCTGTCTACCTATAAGTCATATCTGGGTATCATGGGAATATTGACACTGAGATTAAAGACTAAAGTGGCAGTTTGCTTCTCTGCCAGTTATTACCTAGCATCCAGCAGGGGTAGCATGTGTTCCAGGATTCACATACTGTCCTGAAAGTGTATGTTAAATAGGGCCACAATTTATGTTCCTGTTTCTCTTTCAAAATTCCTTTTCTTTTAGTTTTCCAGCAGATGCTAATGCTACCATAGACTGCATTAGCAGAAGAAAAATTGAAAACAATTACAAATGCATGTAATTTATTATATTTACACAAATTGAAATGAAGCTAGCAGTTAGCAAGTAGAAAAAGCAATTTCAAGTGAATGTTGCCAAGTGTCCACAGAGGAAAGTTTAAATGCTTGTTGTTTAATGTGAGGATTTTACTTATTGTTGTTGAATTTCAGAAGTATGTTTTTATGTAAATGAATGATTCTGTGTGTGACAATGGAATGCCAACTGTTGAAATTACAATCACAAAGTTAGTTTTAAAATGTTTCATTTAATCTTTCCAAATATGAAAATTATCCAACACATAAAGTAATGTAATTAGTTTAGAAAATAATTTCAGACTTTTAGATAATGATTAAAAACCATAAAAGTAATAAGTGAAAGCCTGTTTACAAGTATCAATAGTCAAACACTTCTTGTGCAAGACACACTTTCATTTTAAAATGATAAATCTACTGACGGAGATGTAAAAGTCACTGATTGTTCAGCCAAGGTGGGTCACGGGGTGTCCAAGGTGGTGGTCATAGTGATAGCCAGAGATAGAAGCTGCCTCTTAAAATGATCGTGTAACTACATATATGTTGTCAAATCAGGCTAAAGAATGTGTGTTGATTTTCTCATTTTTTAACCAGATGAATTAAAACCTTCAATTGGAGTGAAAGATTTATTTTACCTGTCTTACAGTTGTGAAACTGCTTCCACAGGAGTGTGATTTGCAGACTCACATTTGCCATTCATATGTTAGTGGAAATAGTGGGAGATTAACAGAACACCTTAAATCTCACTAAGTTCTTGGAAAACATCGTTCTCTTCTCCCCAAATTACATTAAAACATAAGGCAAAAACAGAGAACAGATTTCTTAGGAGAGAATTCTCCTGTAGAAATGAAGATCTGCTGACAACTCCTCTTGCTTTCCTCTTTTTCCTTCTTTTAGCTAAGAACTGTCCAATTCATTTTTGAATGTAATTTGTCTTTTTCCCTTTCCTTCTACATTTGAAATAATAGTGCTGAAGTTGTTTTGGCTTGTTTTTCTAAATTAAGTGCTATAAGGATTTCTCCCTCAAAAACAAGAAATCTAGCTCCATGCCTCCCCTTTCTGGATCTGCATATTCACATAGAGACAATATTTAAATATGGATGATGAGGAAAAAATAAACAACCCTCCACTGGTCTGGACACTGAGGCCAGGTTTCTGCAACATTGATTCCAGAGCTCTTCTGTCTGCATAGGGTTGAAAGAGGCCATTACTTCTGAACAAAAAGCCATCGATCATTTAGCAAAATATTGTTAATGGGGGAACTTGAGGGAGAAAACATAAATGGAGCCCTACTTGCTTAATGGAATGTTTAAAAAATTATTTTTAGGACTTCATTACCTAAGTATATAACACTTAAAATTGTACCAAAAAGAAGAAAAACATAATGGTTTCATTAGTAAATGAAAGTTTTAATAGGTACCTCTTTATTCAGTTTCTTTTTAAAATAGAAATTGTAGAGGATTTTTTGCATTTATAATGCAATCATCAAGTCTGAAAAATCTGCAATTTGTTTTTATAATCCATTTAAAGGAAACATTTTAAATGCTATCATTTTGAGATATTTTAGGACAGTTAATAAAAATTAGGAAGTTGAATCTCAATAGAGCTAGTATTTAAATAAAAACAAGAACTTGAGGCAATCGACATTTTTTTTTTGATTCATTCTATGCTAGTGCAATGTTTTGAAGGTGAGAATGAGAAACTATTTCTCATTTTGAGAATATAGCTTATGTAAAGATGATGTTATGTGCTGGTGCTAACTATGGGAATTCAAGTCTTTTATCTAGTTAACTTTTATTTAACCTGACTTTGATTTAACTTGTTTGCTCATTACTCTTTTTGGTAAGTCATACATGAAGTATGTAAGATTTCAGTTTGTTTTTATTGATTTGCCTCTGAGAATATTTTATTGATGGAAAATTAAAAAAAATATTTTATCTGAAAACAGGTTAGTTTAAACTCTTCATCCAAGTGCATTATTTTTTTTCATTATAATCTTGAAATTGAAGAAAGCACATATTTAATCAAATTTGTGAATATTTATAGGTAAACTAGAATTTATACAATAACAATACAGGATTAGGAATTAATGAAAGCTAACACTGCTGAGATAAAGTTCACTAAAATGAATGTCTTTGAACAACAAATAGTATTACAAATAAACCACATAAATAGTTAAACTGAAAAACTGGAGTGCATCAGGTTAGTTGGTAGTGACAGCAAATGCTTTCTAAGCAGCCTGTCTGGTAGTTAAATTTTCCACGATCATCAGATTTCAGGAAAGTTCCAATTCTTTTGTTTAATGCCAGGCAAGCAGAAGGACCTCTAACTCTCCTCTTGAGAGTCATGAAGTCTGAAGGGTTTGCTGAGAGGCAGAGATGCGAGTGTGCCTTTTGATTCTTGGCCCTAACCAGACTATTTTCTAGCCTGCAGAAGGTTTTGTTTTATTTATGGAAAGTAGGGGATTTTTACTTTCCCTTCTCTTTTCATGTTACTGGTTCTTTTCCTCAATAAGTTTTTGATAAATTAATCTAATTTTGGTTCATTTATTTGGCTTGTGAAGTTGTATCAAGCATCCTTATACCAGAAAGACAAACTGGGATGCTATTTTTCATTATGCTCAATACTCTCTTCCTTTTATGTTAAAGCCAGACTAAATGAATTAAAGATCTATAAGAGATACTAATGGGAGATATTAATTTAAAGGGAGGAGCAGGTAAGTATTAGAGAGCTTTGGGTAGAGTTCATACCTTAAGTTTCTGAGACTGAAGAAATTGTAATTAAAACTGGCCTTACTTTTTAAACCACAAACACTTTGCCATTACAACCATAAAATTTTGTGTGTAACTACAATTTGGCTTTCCATTTTTAATATTTAAATTCCCATACACTGATTCCACAAATATTCGAGTCAACTTTGTGGCAAGAACTATGCTGCTTGGTGAAGCTATCTAAAAGTAACAAAGCTTGTATTTTCATGTCCAAGCAGGGTATTATTGATTTAAACAGATGAAGTGGAAGAAAATCAGCATACATAAACCGATCAATCCACGGTCTGGTGGCACAGTTTAAAAATGGTGTTTAACCAAATGTGGTCTGCCGGTTTTGTCTTCAAAGTTACCACGGTAACTTGTGCACATTTAAGTGGAAGAATAAGGAACAAAAGCTGTCATTGTCTTATCAAGTAAGAGCAATCTCACCCTCTAATTTAAACAGACTAATACCTGGAGAGAGCTTTTTGTACATTCCTGACACTTACTTTTAGGGTTGGAAATATATTGTGCATACGCAAAACAAATGAATCTTTGCCTATGGCTTAAATTCTATTTAATTCTTTTCTCCTTAAAATCTCTGTGTGTGTGTGTGTGTGTGTGTGTGCGCGTGCGTGTGCGTGTGCGTGTGCGTGTGTGTGTGTGTGAGTTCTTGTTAAATAGCCAAAACAAAGTCTGAAGCCATCTTTTACTATATACATTGGCTTTCAAAGCTGTCATTTAGTGTTATGCTTAATCAAATTTAGAGATGTTGATTGGCATTTTGAAAACGGAAAATGATTTCTGAAATGCACATGCCTATTTTGATTTTTAAATGGAAGAAGCCTTTTTCAGAAGATAGTCACTAAAGCATCTCTTTGCTGGAAATTGACTTGTTGGCTTTTTTGGTTAATTTTTTGAAATGGTGGAAATGCTAGGAGAAGCTGAGAAACATCCCTTTTTATGCTTTAAAGAGAAAATGCTGTTCTGAGGGCGAATATCCTTGAGAGATTTACTGCAGCACTTTTGCCCGCTGGGGGGTGGTACACTCTAGCAGAACACTGCTTTCAGAAGCCGCAAGTCAGATGTCGGCTGCTGCTGGCCAGTTTTTCTCTGGTTTAATTACAACAAAGCCTCCTGTTGAGAAGAGCAGTGGAGGCCTCTGGGGCAAAAGGTGGGGGGTGGGAAAAGGGAGAAAGGGAAAAAAGGAGAAATGATGCCTTTGAAAAATTTACTCCGTTTTATTTCCCTCCTTGATTTCATTTATGGTGCTCCTCATTTGATGTGAAGCAATTATTTCTAACTCATTGTAAATAAACTGGTGCAAATAAGGCAATATATTAAAAGATTTCTTTAGAATTTGTAAGTTAGCTCTGGATTTTGCCATTTATCACAGTCTTTGTTTTGTAGCCCACCCACCTTTAAGGAGAGGAAGAAAGTTAGGAATTGAATGAAATGACCACTCTAACCAGAATACTTTTAAATAATCAGATTTGATTTAATTCTAGGATGTACTGGCATATCAAAAAAAAGAGTAAACATTTATATGATATTAAGAAAAGACAAATTTCCTGTTAAGGATTTTTATAGGGCTTAAAACTGTTCAAAATTACCCAGAAAGAGAAGAAAGCCAAAATATGTGGCCAAGAGAAACACAGAAATATCTCTCTGCAATTCATTTCCATGTAGAAAGCTGATAATTGTATTTTTCATTGGGAAAGACTGGATGTTCATTAGGGTCTTATGTCCTGAGGCAGGAGATGCTGAGCATAATTGGAGTTTCTATTTGATTGGGCAATATATAGTCTAGAGAAGAAACTGGGGTAAAGATAATTAATAGCTTGCTAACAAAGTCTGACAGCCACAAGATTTCAACCAAATTTATTTCACACCGGTTCATTTAGCTCTGAAAAAGTTTTGATAGAACTGGAGGCTCCTTAATTAACACTTGAAAGCAAAAGAAACATACCTTCTACTTTTGCTGCCAGATTTGTTTATGACAAGTTTTCTTACTTTTTTTTCATTTTCGTAAAAACTTTATTTGCTGCCCAGTTATGTATTTCACCAACATTATGCTTGGAAGTGGTTAACTGGGTATTTTGATTCTAGCTATAATTGATTTTAAAAGAGAAGGGTGCATGGAAAAATGAAAAGCCCAATTAATATCTGATAGATGGTACTGCTGGAACACAATATTAATGAATTCATTATGTTTACCCATTCACTAATATCTTTGTTATTCCTTGGACTTGTATTTTGGCAGTGATCCCTTTAGGTTAAAAAACCAAAAAACTAATTTTCTTACTTAAAAGTAGGTGCAATCACATTTTTGTAAGTGGTTTTTATTTCAGGCAAAGAAGTAGATGGCTGGATGGTGGGTGAATGTGTGTGTGTGTGTGTGTGTGTGTGTGTGTGTGTGTGTCCATGTACATATACATTTGAAACTAAGTGGCATAATCATGGTCTTTCAATGATTAATATCTGGTATTATTAATATTTGTAGTCTAAACAGTAATAGTATCATTTTTGTGGTAGGTTTAAGAGATTGATTTCTTTACTCATTTCCAAGGAGATGAGTATCAGTCATCTGTCACTCTGAGTCAGGCATAAGTGACTCTGCCTAATAACAAACAAATCCATGCTTCATGTGTATACCAGTGAGGATATTCTTATGCAGTTTGGGATAAATTAAAAGCATTGCTACAGCTGAGCACTTTTCTGGTGGTTCTATTCATTTTTTCATATTAATAAAATAAAATAATGTGTGTATTTGAAAGCAGGCAGATTTCTTGAAAATTTTAAAATAAATAATTATTAAAGCCAGCAGAAAATTTGGTTCTATAACTTTTTATAAAAAAATCAAGATTTTTTTCTTTTGAATTCTAAATAAACAGACACTAACACCCCCTCCCTTGAAAAAACAGGGGCCTGTTGCACTCTACATCTATGCAACCATTTTGTTGAAAACCTAATTCACAAAATCAAAACATTTTGAGAAGACACATTTAATTAGTTTTGAAAGCTTTGTAATATGAATACTTTCCAATGTAATATTTTTCCATTCTGAATTACAAACAAATGAATAGTCTGTATTCCCCACTTTGATGAGGGTTTTAGTAATTTTTTTTCCTCTCCCACCCAGAACTCATCGCACACATCAAGCATAGATTCCAGGGTGAGCTTTGTTAGTTCTTCTGAGTAGACTTATCCGGTTACTATGCTGGTCACATACTGCACTTGTCTGAGCGATGGATTTTGGCATTCTATTGGAGAGGGAATATGGTTTAGAAGAGCGTCTCCCCCTCCTCCTCCAAGTTGAAATTACTAGTTTAGAATCGCAACCCTGAAATGCCTGAAGGAGCTCTGGCAGGACAGCAGTGCAAGCTGGAAGATCTAGGTGTAGCTGTGAATCCTTTACAGAGGCACCCAAGTCTCCAAGAGTCCCTCAGCCGCCAGCAAGATGTATGCTTTTCATGTACCGCATACTCGGGCCCGAGAGATTGATTTTCTTTCACAGTTGTGAAAACAGCAATTGGTGATCACGCCACACATACTGTACACACCAAGTTAGCAAGATCTTTCGCTTTTCTATCTGTGAAAAAGCTCCGCTCTATTCTCTAATATTTAACGTTTAACTTTCTACCTTGTTTTCCATAAGGCTTTTTTCCCCCGAATAGCAATTCCTTGAGGTAAACATAGCTACTTATCATTTTTCAAAAATAAAATATGTTCTGAAGAAACTTCGTGCATTTGGCTGTCTCTTCAAAAATGTCCCTGCTGGCTTGCACGCACATACATTGCTCATGCTGGTTACAGAGCAAGTGGTCCTGTTTGATTCCTCACGCCAACTCATTTCTTTTTAAAGAATAAAACCAAGCAAACTTTCTGGGACAATATAAGAAAAATGGTGAAAAACACTTACCAGGAAGACGAGAAAAACAATCCTACATACACTGCTGCTATAGCTGTAATTCCAATGACTGTGGATTGGAGTAACAACCCTCCCCCGTCTCCCGAGCGCCGCGTCTAGTCCACACAAAGCCAACAGCAGCTGCAGCCCGAGCTTGTCCGGCTTCAGATCACTCCGGTGCTGAGGAGTGAGCGAGGGAGAGCATTCCAGTTTACTGCGCACAGCCCACCTCCAAGTCTGAAGTTTAAAGCTTCACCTCGCAGTGGTGGAAGACGGGGTGATGTCATAGATGGGCAGGACTTCGCTCTGCCCTGTTCAGTGAGGTAACTGGAGAATCAGACCGATGAGCTTTGCGAACGCTAGAGGGGGCGAGAGAAGCCGAAATACGGCCTTTAGCCTGCCAGAGCGAGGGTGCCATTTGGTTTGCAGGCAGCTCTTTGGAATCTCAACATTTTATAAAGTTTACCATTCTGAGGTAGTGGTAACATACTTAGCGTTCCGTGTTAGAGAGATTTTTATAAGATTAAGGTAGAAAAGCATTCTTATTTCTAAACTGTCTGTACTGAAAAGATGTTAGCAGACATCTATTATTGACTGTAATCACAATCATGTTATCACTGTGGAAGGCCTGTGCCTGTAACTATGAATACTTATTTGACAAGTAAATAGAAAACAGGTTTAAGCAACTCATTTATTTAGGAGAAATTGATATTAATTGCCAACACTGGAAAATATTGAAGGGTACTGTCTCTTCTTAGTGAATAAGTTATTATTTTACATTTTAAAAAGTATATTTCATATACTTTCATTTTTGTTCATCTTCTTTATAATATAGTAAATATTAAGTCATTTATATTTAAACCCTAAAATAGAACGTTTTGAAAATTATAAAGTATAATGAAAATTGAAAAGTATAATGTGTTACTTTCTGATATATTTTTGTTGCACTGAACATTGGTTTAGATGTAAACATCTTAAAAGTAATCTTTCATAGGTGGTCTCCCCTGGATTATAATTACTTTGTTGTAACTTAGATACATGAATAAAAACAGCAAGCTTGCAAGATGTAGAGATTATAAATTTCTTTAACTTATTAGCACAGATACAGACTTTTACTTTCAATTACAGTTTTATAGATTGGTTTCTGCTCTTTGGTCAACAATTGCTTTGGGCCTTTGTGTTTTCTACTGAATAAATTCATTCTACTTTAATGTTGCTGGGAAGCATTTTGCATTTATATTCACCTGGAGGACAATTTCCTTTAAAATCTTTATTTGCCTTATTCCTAGAGGTTCATGACTTTTCCTTTCTTCTTTTTCAAGTATCTCTGAATATTAATTTCATTTTTTTTTTAGGTTTTTTGAGACAGAGTCTCGCTTTGTAGTTCAGGCTGCTGGCCCTGAGCTCAGCCTCAAACTCACATCACAGCAATCCTCCTGCTTCTGCCTCCCGAGTGCTGGGGTTACAGGCGTGAGCCACCACGCCTGGCACTGTGGTGTGTGGTACTGGTTGCTGCTGGGCGTGAGTCTTCATGCCTGGTATTGTATGTGGTTACCAGGGATCGATCCTGGACCCTTCCACTTACAAGACAGGTGCCAGAACCAGAGCTAACTTCCCAGCCCTAATTTCTGAAGGAGGCAAGCTAATTGTCTTTCACTGGAGTGTTTAATTATGGTCTGTTCCTTAGTTTTATTTAGTTTATTTATTTTATGTAGCTCTTTGGCCTGATTTTCTCTCCAAGAGTGGGTATTATCAAAGTAGAAAGCTACTCCTTGATAAGAGATATACTGACCCCTTTTGTTCTCTGATTGCACCTTTGCAGGCTTTAGGAGGAGACACCCAGTAGTCTGGGAGTTTTAGAATTCTGATGTCTATTCACAACCCAGTTTCTTAAAATCTTTAACTACTACTAGTTAAACTGACATGCAGCTGCTGACTTTTTGGAAAAACAGAAGTAGACGTAACAAATAATCTCTTGAGAAACGGGGGATTCTTCTCTGTTGTTGAAAAACAAGCATGGATTATTTTTATGAAATAATCCTTTCTAGAAGCCATTTTCAAATAAGAGTTAACTCTACATAAAGGAGAAAGTTTTGCCTGACCAGGTTCCTTTGGGTTTACGCCCATATTTAATCGTTTGTCTCTGTTTAGGCAGGCTTTCCACACAAAAATAAAGATAAGTGAGAAAATTTGGATTATAGGTTTCTAAAAGAAAGTATATTGGCCTGGGAGTTAGGAACTCTGACGATTTTATTCCCCGGGCTGCCCTTTGTTACATGAGTGCATATTGCCTGCTCTGGCTTTGGTTTTATCACATGGGAAATAAAGGCAGCAAGAATTTATTGAATGCCAATTATGTTTTGTCCTTTTTTCCCTTTATTTTAAACTGAGGATTAAAAGGTAGAAGGCAAGAAATAGTGAAACATGTAGTCTATGTTAGAGGCCCTGAAATTTCAATGTTTGAAAGTGATTTTATAATAATATGTGCCGATTGTGAAATGGTATATGCTTCCTTCAGAAAGGTTAAGAGTTACTTGAGTTACTTCAGATTATGTTTCTAAAGGAGATTAACTACAACAAGGGAACTGCTGTTCCGGTTTAAGGGAAGGGAGGGCTGGAAATATTCTGCCTGAAGAATTTCAGGCTCTGAGTGGAGGGGAGTGGATTCTCATAGCAGTTAGGACTTAACTCAGTATGGAGGAGCCAGTGTAGGGTGAAGTTTAAGAGCTCTGACTTCAGAGGCTGTGCTCCATCTTGGCTTTACTGCTTGAATGAAGACAAATACTTAGTATCTTTCAGTTTATTAGCTCAGTGCCTGACTCAGCATGAGCCCAATAAAATGGTAGCTAGAAGGTGGAAGTATCTGAACATCTGGAAGAAAGGGGGCCTTAAGAAGTAAGTGATTTCTCAAAAGAAGATTTGGGAAGACCAATAAAAGACAGTTCAATCTTTTAAAATTTCTCTTTAAGTTAGATCAGCAGCCAGGAAATAAGAGTGGGTGGAAAAATAAGAATTTTTAATTGATTTTTTTCCCTCTTGTCCTCATATATCTCATGATCTCATGCTCCCAGGATTTATACTCTTAGTTGGGTTCCAGTAGACAGTTTAGGTTGAAAAGGTAAATACCTTTTGTTGTTATTTTGCATTATCTGTGTTTTGTAGAGTAGCCTGTGAATCTAATTAACATTGTACTCAGGAAAATGAGTTAAAACAACTGGCTTAGAAATGGATTCAAATAACATTCTTTTTAAAATTCTAAGATGATTGAATTTGTCTGTCAAGGAAGTTTGTGTTTTCTGGTTTTGTGAGATGTTAGAGGTTTTCTTGTGGAGAACAAGGAAGACTGGATTTAGATGCTCCACAATTTGCTTGTATATCCAGTGAAAACATTAAACAAAACACAGTCCTCTCCCCATCTCTTTCAGTAACTAACTTTCAGCTGAAAGTGACGATAGTACATAACAGTTCCATGGAACTATTTAATTGAAGTCTTACAACCTGTCTATGCATAAGTTCCTTCCTTCATTTTATTTTTTATTAGTACATGTTTGTAGTACATGTTTGTTTACATTCTTTGTATGGACGAAGTATACGTATATAACACATATTAATTCCCTTTTCATCCTCTTTTCCTATACTCTCTCTCTCCCCTTCCATCTCTTGATCCCCTTAACTCTGAGAAAGATCTACATCCCTACTTCCTATTATCTATCTTTTATTTTACTTTACTTATAATTACAATTTCTCACAAAAGAGAAACCAGGTGCTATTTAAGCTTATGGGTCTGATTTACTTCACTTAAGATTATGGTCTCAAGATGCATCCATTTTCTACAAATGATTCAAATTTACCTTTCTGTATGGCAGAGTAGCACTCCAGTGTATATAAATGCCATATTCTATTTATCTATTATCTATCTATGGACATATGGATTATTTCCAACATTTAGCTAGTATGAATCATGCTGCAATAAATATGGGCAGGCATAGATCACAGTAGAATGGTATTTTCAACTCTTCTGGGAAGATGGATGAGAAATTTCTGGGTAATATGGTGTTTCTAGTTTTAGTTTTTTGTAGAATTTCAATACTAAATGTCATAGTGGTTGTACTAGTTTACATTCCCACCAGCAGTGTAGAAGGGTTCCTTTTCTCTCTTACCACAGCCTTGTCAACATTGGTATTATTTGATTTTTTAAATGATTATTCTTCTTTCTGGGATAAGACAGAATCTCATTGTTGTTTTAATTTGTATGTTTTACTGAGTATCCCATAAAGAATCTCATAGGACAAGATAATCCTTGAAACCCTTCTAACCACAGTGCTTTGTTATTTAATCTCATAGCATCCTAAAGATTTAGAAATAGTCCTAATTTTTCTTCCATTCATTATTATTTATAAGAATAAAATATTCAGGGCTGGGGATTTAGCTCAGTGGTTTCAGGTCAGATTTGGTTTGCAGTAACAAAATACAGTCGGTAACTACAATAATACAGGGTGTGGAGACTCACGCCCACCAGCAATCAGTGTCATATACCACAGTGCTGGGTGTGGTGGTTCACACCTGTAATCTCAGCATCCAGGAGGCAGAGGCAGGAATAATACTGTGAGCTGGAGGCTTGTCTGGGCTAAGTAGTGAGCTCAGGGCCAGCCTAAACTACAAAATGAGACCTTGTCTCAAAAAACGAAACAAAACAAACAAACAACCCCCCCCCCCAAAAACCCCACAAACAAAAACAAACAAAAAAGAATAAAATATTCAAAGTGAAAGTATAAATAGTTCAACCTTTTGATATTTTAATTGTTTTGCACAATGATCACTGAGACTCTTGGTTGCAACTAACTAAAAGTCCAAGCTGTACTCTGCAGTTGAAGTTGGAATTGATATGCTCATGTCACTAGGAAGTTTAGATACATTGTATAGTATGGATTTAAGTAAAGTTTGATATAGTAGTTTAAAATATGTGAGCAAGGATAGACATTTCTCTTACTCTCTGTTATGCCTCTTTCAGTGTTGGCAGAACTTGTTAAACTATATACAATGGACTCTTGGCAGGTTTGGGTTTCCCTTTTAGGCAGTAGGAATTTCAATATCGTATTCCCATAACATAATATTGGAGAAGTCTCCTCCGTAAGCTCCCTGGGCTTCACTCTTTCTTCTTTTTTAAGGCTTGATCACATGGCTCCTTCCTGAATTTATGGCATGGGGGTGGGAATGTACATTTGTGAGACATAGAGCTGGGCAGGGAATAGGCCATGCCTTAAATGAAAATGGAGATACTATTTGCCTGACAAGAACCGGATGTTGGAGATTAGCTCATATATGGAGGATTTGGTGTGCTGAAACTTAAGCCTGTTTTATAAATTTATAAACAATGCTACTCTTTTTTTTCTTTTTAAAAGCCAGATTTCTTTTAAAATTGCCAAAACCTCTTTGAAAGATTTTCTATTTTTAGACATGCTCAAGTCTAGCCTTTTTTTTCCCCTGTCAACAGGTAGTGATGCATGTCAGGGTTCATAGTACTACATCTTATCGTGAGCCTATGCAATCTTAATAAACTATATAGAGCACATTCAGCTATCTGGAATTATGTGAAGTCAGGCCAGATGTTTAATGCACCAGTTAGGAACTGTAACATATCTTTCTGAAGAATTCCAAAAGGTACAGGAGAAATAATCAAATTGTAGTAGGTGACAGTTGCCTTAGAATATAAAAGGTTTAAAATATACTATATTAAAGTATTATTCTTCTCTGATCCTTACATTTTATTAGTCACCACTTCAAATGGATATAAGAGTAATCACAAATCCCTTTTAACTATATTTCCAAAACATACTGCACTGGCGCGAGATCTGTCGGTTTAGAACCAGAGACAGAAATCAAAACAAGATCTGAGTGCTTATTTCCCTGCCAGCCTGGCCACCACATTATTCCTTGCCATTCTCTATCACCCTAGTTAGAGTGCTACACTTGCATGGATCAGGTGAAAGAGGAATTAAAAAGACAACGAAAAAAAAGCAAGAAATAGCACCCTTTTGGTTTCACAGTATAGCAAAGAGGAATTGTGATTCAGAACAAATTAGCACTTAGCTCTAAAAAACAGGGAAAGATAAACTGGAAGCCTGATGATGATCCTGACTTTCTTCCCTGTTCAGTGCCTCCACCCATGGCTATGTAGATGCAGCAGTGTCCACTTCCAGCTGGCATAGCCTATCCCTCTCCCCTCTTTGTAGCATCCTATACCCTGTTATCCTTCCCACTTTGGCTTAAAATGCTCAGAAAAAAGGCTTTCAAATGAACTATTAAGAAGAGCAGAAAATTACAAGGGCACACCTGTCATCCCAGCTGCACCTGAGTCCAGGTCAGGAACATTGCAAATTGTTTAAGGACAGCCTTAGCAACTTAACAAGACCCTATCCTAACATTTACCAAGGGAGAGGGGTGGGTGTAGCTTAGTGCTTGCTGGGTCCAATCCCCATTGCTCCCTAAATGAACAAATAAATAGTAGAGACTTGGGACAAGCAGCGGATGAATCATCCATGCCGACGTTACTTTCTATCTCTTAGGAAAAGAGCATCATTTCTCTGAGCTTCATTTTCTCAGTTGTATGGTCCCAACTACTTTTTATGATAAAGTATCTAAATGTACAGTGCTAAGTCTGATAAAATACGTACCAACACCGAGCTACAAAAATCTGTGGATGGTGGTGTTTGTGTTCATAGTGATGAGTGGGGGCAGGATCAGTTCACAAGAGGAAATCGACTGATGTTAAATTGAGCTGTGTTTTAATGATTTATTTTTAGGAATGAAACAATTTGGGAAATGCTTCTGTTTATTGTCTTGGATGTCTAGACTTTGAGATAACAGTCACTCGGGCTGATTCTGAGACTTAATTACAAAGCAAAGTACAAAGTCCTTATCTCAGGCAATGATTAGTGTAGAACTTAGCTTTGGGGGAATGGCTAACAGTGAATGGGAGGAGATCAATGTATGTGTGATTGTTGAGAAGTACATCTACTAAATGGCACATAGTAGATGTCTCTGTGATTATTTCCATATAGCTAGCTACATATAGTGCTTATCCTTTACCAAAGTGGTCATCACCTACAAATCATCTGATTGTTTCTCTACTTATAGAATAATAGTGCTGATTCTAGGAACACAATTGGACTTCCTGAAATTTGCTAAAATTGTGTTAGAATTTTCCTTCCCCCTGTGGTCTCATTGCACCTATAACTAACTGGCTCTGTTCTTCTGTTTGAGATTATGTCTTTTTAGAGATTATGATTTCCTGTAATCAGTAATACTTAGGTTATATATATGTTAAATAAAACATACGTAAAGTAGAATCAAAGACTATTTCAAATTATATTTGCTTATAAATGACTATGAAAACTGTCTCTCACTGGCACTGTCTACAGGAAGCAGCTTCACTATAATAATGCATCCCCCAAACCTAGGAACAGGTATGAATTGATTATTTGCTAGATTTCAAGGGTAAGGTATTCATTTGATTAGATATGGGATAAGTTAATATTTTGCAGTACCATCTATTCCAAATAAAAGTGAGCTAAAAATAAATCATGTTTACAGTGAGGAAATTTTCCAAATATAAAATGGACATAAATTTTCTGAACATGATTTTTGATAAATATATTATAAATGTATTAGACTTACTTAGTTTATTTTTTAAGTTATTAAGTCTAAAATTGTGGAAATTAAAACCATTTTATAATTCTTTCACTACATTTTTATTTGTGATTTTAAAAGTCTATTAGTGCTACACATTAACTTTATTAGTTTTTGTATTCTTAAAATTAAGATCCAGATTTGACAAATTAAGATATTCTTATAATTAAGATCCATATCTGACAAATTTTATTAAAAGCAAATATGTAGCCCAAATTTTTTGTATGTTCCTTAAAAGATTAGAATTGAAAAACAATAAAAATATCAATTTTTAGTTATTAAGTTTTATTTGTGCAAAATTTGAGGTGCTTTCTGGTAGATTTTAACTCTCATGTTTATGTAGAAGTAACATGCAGCTATTGCAGTTATTTTGTGGCTGTCCTTTGATTTCTTGTGTGGCAGCTAGAACACACTTGTCACTGCTAAGTCCCCAAGTGTAATTCCATCCCCTTCTTCCCTAAGGCTAGTCAGAAATAAGCTTATCAGTATATATCTTTTTGACAAACAGTAAAACTTGTTGGCTGACCAAACAGGAAGCAAGCATAGGTAAAATCTAAATGTCAGAAGTTTGATGCCGAAAATTCTAAACTAGTAGTATTTTTCAAGTGACTAAGGTATTTCAAAAGTAGGATTTACATATTTTCAAGACATTTAGATGCATTTAGCTTTATATAAATTTTAAGTACAGTAAAATTTATTGGCTTTACTCATATTTATACATAGTAATTAAGTAAAATTATTACTAGTGTCATAATATTGTTATCACTATTATTACTGGTACTTGTCTCAGAAAAATCTTTCTGCCTTATATTTGCGAGACATCAGAGGAAAGTATGTTGTAATTTCTATGCTCAGTATTTTTCCACCAGAAATTAGAAATAGTTTTCTTGTAGAAAGTAGAAGTAGCTTTCCCATAGGAAGTAGAAATCAGTTATTATAAATGTTAAATAATTATAAGGAACTTTGAGTCACATTTATATGTTGTATTCTTGGCTGTTATACTATGAGTGATGTTTTTATAAAAGCAATATTATTTAGAATGTTAAGAGAAAAAAGAAAACAATATTAGAATGTTTAATAAACCCTCTGAGAAAATCATACTTACCCCTCCTGATATTTGAATTTTAAAATAATCTATCTTTATCATAAAAGATAATCTCAAATATATTGGGGAAAACTAAAGTTTTAATCAAGATCCAGTTTAATAGCAAAAACATAAATACTAAAAGATGAGACAGTAAATGTCTTTCTTATTCTGCTACTCTCCTGGGAAGACTTCCTGTTTAACTCACATTCTGACTTTTCTTTCTGTGTATGATCTTGGCAATGAAACCTTGTAACCAAGACCTTTGATCTGAACTTCATACCTAGCCGGTTTTATTTTTATTTTCAGTCAACATTGTGCTCAATCACTAAGTTGTTCCCCAAGTTGTGTTCAAACGTGTAATCTTCCTGCCTCAGTCTTCTAGAATGCTGACTATGTTTTAAAACCATCTTTTCCCTTGACTTCTTTTTTTTTTTTTTTAGGTTTTTTTGAGACAGGGTCTCGCTTTTGTGGTTCAGGCTGGCCCTGAGCTCAGCCTCAAACTCATATCACAGCAATCCTCCTGCCTCTGCCTCCCGAGTGTTGGGATGACAGGTGTGAGCCACCACGCCCGGCACTGTGGTATGTGGTACGGGTTGCTGCTGGGCGTGAGTCTCCATGCCCAGTACTGTATGTGGTAACCGGGAATCGAACCCGGGTCCTTGCGCTTGCAAGACAGGCGCCGGAACCACTGAGCTAAATCCCCGGCCCTCCCTTGACTTCTTTTTTCCCACATGATCCAGTGTGCTGAAGAGAGAACCCCTCAGAAAAGAACATATTCTACTCTCTCCATTCTAATAGAGATATTTTCTATTAATGGTGTATCAAATGCCAACTCAAGAAATTGTGCTAATGCTAATTATTATTTTAAGGTGATTTTAGTGGCTGTATCTATGAATGTAAGAGAAACAGATGCCATTCCAGTTCAGATAAGTTACAACTTTTTAAATGTACTTTATTTAGCCCACTAGCTTTTGTTGATTTTATTGCTGCTAAGTTAGTAAATTACCTGGGAATGGGTGGTGATGCTGTCTAAGTAGTCTCTTGCGTGGCATTGTTCAGTAGTGGGTTGAATCCTAGGTGACTCTGTGTCTCTTTCCTGGACCCACTTTCAGTAAATGTTAATGAGGAGTGAGGTATGTGTCATGATTCTGATCCCTTTGGTCCATTCTCTGTTTTCCAAAGACTGCACACTTGTGACTTTGTTCTGTCCACTTACATATAGGCAGGCCATAAGGAAAACAAAATAGTCTCAGGACAGCTGGTTGTATGCACTCTCAGACAATCCCAAATGTAAAAAGAAATCTGTTCTTAGCCTTTGTTTGAGGTACTTAGCAACAAATTCACTAAAGTATACTGTCCCAAAACTGTATTTGCAATGATAAAGAAAGCAGCCCAGGAGGGAAAGTGAAGAGTTAGGGAAAAATCAGAGATACTGAGATTACAACATGATAATTTGAGGTGAAGAGCCTTGACAGGTAGAGTTTGAACTGTTTATCTGTTGCTATGGTGATAAAGTGCTAGTGGGGAAGAGAAGGGGTTTTCTAAGGGCATTTATAAGGCACATTGCCTTCACCTATCCTTGTAGTGAATTTTGGGGAATGATAGAAGAGAATGATGAGTTGCAGAAACTGATGAGGAAGAAGACAGAAGCTCATAAATTTAGGCAACATAATCTCATTTTAGTGAGACTAGAATTCCAGTAATACCGATAGTTTTAAAAGAGCAGTAGAAATTAAGTGTACACTATAATAGTAAAATCTGTAGAGGAGGGCTAAGGGAACACAAATGCGTGCCTTGTTCAGGAAATTGAGAAATATGATTGAACTGTACTCATCTTCTTCTTGGCCTCTTTTGAAGAAAAGTTGAGGCTTCCCAAATGTTGCTAGTTTTAAATTTACAGTCAAGTCCTTGGGTTTCCCAAGCTAGTGTCTTCTGCATCTAGGCGTGTGTATCTTGACTGAGAATAGCTCTCCCTCTGTACAACGTGGGGACTGTTTGCTTTAGCAGAATGAACGGTGACACTTGCTAAGAAAGCTATAATTAAACCATGGTGATAGGAGGGTGATGTGTACATGAAGCCACGTTACAGAGAAATCACCTGAACATCCATTAAGACCAAGATGTCTGGTTTGTATCCAGATTAATATCTAGTCTAAAGTTGCAAAGTCAGCAGAAGCAACAGGATCCTACAGAATGTGAAATCAGAACAAATATACAGTTTTAGAAGATAGAATTAAAATGCTGTGACATTAATGGTTTTACATTAAGGTGATTTTTGTCAGAGAGTACATGATATAAAATGTATAAAGGAAATTATAATGACTTGGTATGCAGAATATACCAAATGGTATACCTAATCCTAATATTTACATGTGGTTCTTCTGAACCTCATTCCTTCCTTTGATTTATAATTTACAAACAGTACCCTTCATTAGAAGACTAACAAAAAAATGAATTTCTTCACTTGTCAGTTAAGGATAACCAACTGATTATGTCAGTATTTGATTTTTGATAGAATATGCCCCAGTTGCATTTTTTCCCTCATTATCTCTAGCATATAATTTTTACAGATTCATTTAAAAATTATTATTAAGAAAGACTCATACAACCCGTGTGGAGATCAGTTTGGAGTTTCCTCAAAAAGCTAGGATTGGAGGTCCCATTTGACCTGCACATCGCCCTGCTAGGTATATACACACAAGAATTAAAAGACTCATATCACAGTGACATATGTGCACCCATGTTTATAGCAGCCCGATTTGTGATTGCTACATCTTGGAAACAACCCAAGTGTCCATCAACTGGAGACTGGATAAAAAAGCTGTGGTTCTTCTACAGAATGGAGTATTACTCTGCCATAAAAAATGATAAGTTTGAATCATTTCTACTTAAATGGACATACCTTGAGGATATCCTCATAAGTGAAATAAATAGGGCATATATAGGTACATATCGCATCTTTTCTCTGGTATGAGAAAATAAAGATGTAAATGAGTCCTAGAATTGTATGTTATATATTGTGAAATAGAAACTGCTCAATGTAAAATAGGGTGAAGGGGAGAAAACGATGAGATTGTAACAAAAAAGTAAGGAAACAAATTTTATGTATATGGGGGGGGTGGTAGGGTGGGTAGGGCTATGGGAAAAAATGAGAATGAAGTTGTGTCTTGTACTGGTACAAATCCCCATTATGGAGTGCAATCATGATGCATATATGTAATGTACCAATAAAGATTAAAAATTTTTAAAGAAAGAAAGTTGACAAGATGATTTAGGTAAATTATATCATCAGGAGCCATTTATGGATTTTTTTTTTTTAGTATAACCATAAACTATATTTCTATTAAACTTGTTACCATCAACTCTGGACTCATAATTTACTCATAGCCACTGCCTAACACTCTGTGACAGAGAAAGAGAAAAAATGATAAAGAGAAAAATACAAATAATCTCTCAGAAGGCTGAGGGAGGAAGATCACTGAGTATGAGGCTAGCTGGGCTATGTAGTGAGTTCAAGGGTAGTCTGAAATTTACATGAGAGCCTGATGCAAACACAAGAACAAAATGACACAATAATAACAATCTAAATTCTCCTCGTTGCTGTCAAGACTTGAGTGATGTAGTCTTTCAAACCTTTATAATATCCTAGAAACAAACATTTTCCGTATACATTAGGAAAATACTGTACATGTTTAAACTTGCCACTTAAGAAAATTGTGAACTTGTCTTCTCAGTAGATGAAAATATTTCTAGACAAATTCTCGTGCTTAAACAAGTAAATTTATTACACACCCTCTCTGAAGTAAAATTGATCATAAGGCTGAGATTCTTAATTAATTTATAGTAGATTGTTCATCAGAAAGGATGTACCCTGTTATCCTTTGTTGCTTTATAATGGAGGATTTTCATTTTATATTTCAAAATAGTTATACCTTTATTCCAGAAAGGATAGCTAAATTACAATATATTATCATTAATAATTATCTATTATAATTAATTACAATTATTTTAAAATTTAAATAAGTGTAAAACTGTGCTCATTTATTTCCTGCACAAAAGAGACGCAGGAACATTTTTTTATTATCTCCTACTTGACTGGTGGGAAAGTCTCTGGTTTGTATCCCTAAAAATGAAATTCCTAGGTTTTAGGAGATGACTTTTTTCCCCTCTACTGCAGTGTTTTTCTGTTAGGGTGCTTTCAGCTGTAAGTAACACACAATAGAATTTAAAATAGCTTAAAAAATTTATTGCCTCAAATAAGAAATTGGGTGAGAGGACTACTCTAGGCATGGGTAATTATTAACTCAGCGACTTGCTCTCTTGGTGGAAAAGCAGCCAGTTCTTCATAAGGGACCCATACAGACAAAAAACAAACAAACAAACAAACAAACAAAAAACCAAAAACAAAACAAAACAAAAACTCAGGGACATTTTAATGCTGTGTCTTTTTTGAACATCTTGGAGATTTTTTCCTAGGACATTTTCCCTTCCTGACTTTCTTTCATATTTTATATGTTGATGCCTGAATTGATTACTGACAAAGTTCCATAAACCATTTGACTGGCTGGGAGATAAGATGATTTACTCTTGAAGAATGTTGACCAGGAGAAAGGAGACACATGAACAGTTTATGCTTTTAAGAAGAAAAAATGTGAAGGTGGATAGAAAACAGGCATTCCACAGTGTCTCTTGTCTCCAAAGTGGTTGCTATATTCCATCAGTAGC
>PVIR01020254.1:0-30997 GCA_004026965.1 Petromus typicus
GTAGTTTTTTCCTGGGTCTCTGCTCACTGGAGGGCGCCAGGCAGAGAGACAGGCCAAGCATAATATCTTCTTGCTCCACTTTGATCCTGATTCCCCTGTCCCGTTCTTGCTTCTTCAAGAAGTAACCAACCCTGGTTCTTTGGACCTACCTGGAGTGCCTACGTCCAGGTAGAGAAGGTACCCAGAACGCCCCTCTTGGGGAAGGCCTCCTATCAAATGAGCAGGAAGTTGAGAAGAAGTTTCAGATGAAGGTTGTGGCTTTTTGGGCATGATAAGAATTAGTGGAGTTGAGGAAATCATCTGGGCTAGATATGTGCTACAGGCCAATAATACTAGTACCCTGGGAGGCTGAGGCAGAAGGATTCTAAAGCCGATTCTGAATAACTTGGTGACTTAACAAGAACCTGGCTCAAAATAAAAAAGATTGTGGGAGAAGGATGGGGATGTAGCTCCGTGTTAATGCCCTAGGTTCAATTCCCAATATGAGAAAAATAACAACAAAATTCATTTCATCTGTGGCATCTGGGCAATCTGCAAGAAGGACTTAATTCAGGTCCTTCTTTGGCCACCAATATATTGTGTTGGCCTTGGGCATGACTCCTTCCCCCAAGTTATGTGGCATTCTGGTGGCAGAAGTGAGACCTGGTTACAGTTCTCCTTAGTTGAGGTCCTTTAATCTTTCCATGACCCCACAGTAAGGGAAATCTCACCAGATCACATGTCCTTTCCTTTTGAATGTTCCTTGTTGTGTTCATGTTGCCCTTGGGAGAGCAGGACTTTGTCCCAGAGGCCTGCTGTCCTGGAGATACCCCAGGTTCTACCCAGGAAGGTTCTCTCTTGCATGGATGTTTCCCTCCAAGGCTCAGACTCCCTCAGAGTGTCCTGTGAGGTTCTCTTCCCAGGAGAGGTAGGCAAGATGGCGCCCCCTAGGTAATGCCAGCACTACCTTCCCATTGTTGGAGCTTCATCAAAATGTCATGTCAGTGAAAGCCAGAAAGAGAATTGATGCTGCTGGACTGTCACTGCAATCCTTTCACCAAGAGACCAGGCCACTCTCAGGAGGACCTTTCTATACACTCCCCTCCCAGAGTGGCACTCACCTGATTTCCAGTCCCAACTAGGTAGCTGTTTCCTGTGGCCTTCTCGGCTATCTCAGTCACAGTGAGACGGGACACTGATGTAGGAGCTCAGGGGCCCCAGTTTTGGCTCTGGTGCCAGTTCCTCTGGTGTCAGTTCCTCTTTTTTAGCACAGCCTCAGTTTCCCCATTTCTTAAGTATGCTCCAGCACTTGGCCTCCTGCAACTTCACGATTATGTGAATCATCCTGCCTGGGCCACAGGCCTCATGGTCAGTTGGGATGGGAATCACTCACCCAGAGCTCTGACCTGTGGCATAGTAAAGCCTGCAGGTGCCACTGTGACTGTCACTGCTGAGATTAGAGAAGGCGACTTGGCACCTCATCCCTCACCAGCGCCTGTTTTAGCAACATGGTTAGTAAATATTGACTCTCTGGCATGAAAATGGAAAGCAGAGATGACTTGGTTAACTCACTCAGGGTGCAAGTTCACCAACCCCTGATAAGACAAGCGTGGACTTATGCAACGGCTAAGCTTTTTGCTCACAAATAAGTTGTTTAGGGGCAGGGAGAGGGGACACAGGACAGGAAGCCTTCTGTTCACCATTTGTGACTGTCTGCGCTGGGTAGAGCCCTTCTTCATTTACTCATCTCTAAATGACTGTCATATAGACAATAAAGAGGCATATAGAGATGAGGTGGGAAAGAAATCAACCAAAGCACTGACCGTAATATTCCCTGGAGAGGGTTACATTGCCATAGGTTTGTCTCTTTCATATGTTTTCTGTTTTCTATGTTTACCAGAATGATCACATACTGCTTTCACAATCCAAAAAAGACAGTATGTTAAAATGAAATAATTGTCTTTAAGGAGTCTGAAGGGACTTACAGAATTGTCCAAGGGTCTCTGACCTTTGTGCTTTGTCTGTGGGACACTTAATTCCATAGCTAGCAAAAGAAGTCGACAGAAGAGAAGTTACTGTTGTGAATAAACCTGACCTCAGCCTGTTTACTTATTGATTTGTAACCATAAAAGCAGAATATAGTAGGGAAAATTCCAATCATTTAAGATTTCAGGATTTTTTTTTTTCTGAGTAAACAGACACTTAACTTCTTTGAGGGCTTTCCAGTTGCCAGTCCCGCCCTCCATCGCGGTGAGGCCAACGTGGCCCAGAGCTGGGCAGAGCTGAGGACGGGACACTCTGGGAAGTGGTCACATGGGAGCCAGAGAGGGGGACAAGCCTGTGATGTGGGAGACACTTGGGTCAGAATTTGGAGCACTGTGGGCCTGGGCACAGATATAATGATTACTATGGATAAAGGGCCACCACCAATATACCAGGAACATTCCTTATCGTGTTACTAACTTCATTGGGATGGGGATTTTTTAGGGACATTTTTAGGGACAGGATAGTTGCCTCTTCAAAGCTTCTGAGCCAGTCAGCAGTGAGCTGTGGGTCCAAACCTGACCACATAGCATCGTCTCTGGGCTCCAGGCCAGGCTGGTCATCACGGCTCTATGAACAGACTCCTCTGAAACAGGCCTGAGCTAACACGCGAGTGTGTCCAGTATGGGATCTGTAGAGGAAGAGGCCACCTGGAGTATCAAATAGGATGGGCTTCAGGGAGGATCCTGGCAGTGTCACTCAGAACAAACCTAGACAACCCCGAGGGCCTGCTGGGCTGGTTGCTAAGCGATGAGAAGCTTTGGACAGGTGGCCTCTGTGAGGTTCTGTTCCTGTAGGAGGCCTGGGAGGGTGTTTCTTGTGGGGCTGCTGTGTGACTGGGCGCCCGTTTATGTAACTGCAGCGAGCACGGAGTTGCTGCGTCTATGCCTAAGGGTGAGAAGTTGATCTCTACATCAGCCTTTTTTGTATGTGGTCGGTTAAAACATCCAGTAAAAGTTGCTTAGTGGAGCCATTTTCTGAGGCTGAGGTAGCAATTGCCTCTCTGGGCTCGCTTGGATCTGGCCCGGCTCACCCTTCTCCTGCCCTGCTGGAAGTGTCCGTCCTGCCTGCCCAGAACCTCTGCTTCTCAACTGACTATCATTATTCAACTTAGTTCCCACTTTCGCTTTTTCAGGATATATCTTTGGGGAGAGGACAGAGTATGCTGTGTGGTGTTTGAAAACAAACACACAGTTGTTGACCTCAGCAGTTGAGTTGATTGAAGCCCAACAGCACCCATTATGAAAAATGGCTCGCGATGTGGTTAGAGGATTTTTTGAGTTGTGGCTAGATTTTTGGTTTCCTGGCAGAGCCATGGGGATTTTGTAATTTGACGGGGAAGATTTCAGAGTTGCAGACAAGTGTCTGACTCTTCGTTCCTCTGGTGCGCACACAGGAGTGTCTGGTTTTGGACCTGGGCGTGACCGTTGTGATAATCACCTGCATTTGTCCAGAGCTCTACACCTGGGCGTCATGAACAGGAGCTCGCTCCTCTTGGGCTCCATTTCCACGTGGGCAGAGGTAGTCAGTCTTTTCTACAGAAGAGGAAACTGAGGCTGAGAGAGGTGACAGGAGCTGCTCACGCAGGAAGAGGCAGTGTGGCAGTGAAATCAAGGTCCTGTGGACCAGGAATGGCAGCCGGGTTTGCACCCAGGCCCTGGAATCAGGCTCTGGGCACCAGATGTGGGTGTTTTGAGATCTCACAGTGGTCACCCTGGGGTGCAGGGCGGGCCTGGTGCCGTGCTTTGCCTTCTTCTGGGCCTTTCTGGCTGCTGCCTCTGGTCTTTGTACCTTCTGGTGAGACCACGGGGTAGCCAGAGCCTCAGCTCCATTGTACAGAGTTGCAAAACGGTGTTTTAGTCTTCATCACTCACAAAACAAAGATGTACTGGGCACCAGCTGGAGGGACTTGGAGTGCTGACATTAAAGCCAGGGCCTGGGAAAGGAAGGCTTTGAAGGCAAATGAAAAATAGAGCAGGTGCCTAGTACTGCTGAACATGCTCCCAGACGGACGCCTCCCCGAACCCCCAGGGCTGCTTCCCTGTGCCCCTCCCCCTGCTGATTTAGTTTCCTGACACTGCTGTAACAATGACCGAGGACTGAGGACACAATACAGAAATGTTGGCACAGTAGTGTGAAGTCAGGAGGTCCAAATCCAGGTGTTGGCAGACTTGGTTCCCACAGCGGCCCTGGTGCCTGCTGATCCTCCTTGGTATTCTTGATCTGAAGATTTGTCCCCTGAACCTCTGCTCTTGTCTTCACGTGGTTTTCTCCCTGCCTGTCCCTTAATCCTCCTCTCTTATCTAATTGTTCTCTGTCTCATTCCTTCAAAGGACATATGTCATTGGATCTAGGACCCACCGAGGTAATTCAGGAGATTTCATCTCAGGATTCTTGTAATTCACACCTGCGAAGATCCTTTTTCCTCGTAGGGCCATAGGTACACGCTCCAGGGCTAGGGCCTGGGCGTGTCTTTTTGGGAGCACTCTTCAGCCTGTGACCTCTGCCCATCGCTGTTTCCTCTTGGAGTTGCCCAAGACCTTGAGGCCTGTGTGCTCAGTGCAGGCTGGTGGGCCCTGTGCCCGCCCCTCCCAGCACATCCTGCGCCTTAGACCTCAGTGAATCCCAGCTTCCTGCAGACCAGCTATGCAAGGACCTCATGGACAGAGCTCACGGAGCCTGAGGATTAGCTGCTTTTGAACTTGAGTGGTTAGTTCCCACTAGAACTTATCGTCCTTGTCCTATGTGGCACAGGCAGGTGAGAGGTGGTCCTTGGCCTGAAAGGGCCCCATAGACAGCCAGGCTGTTTGTTCTCCTGCCAGACTGTAGTGGCACCGATCCCTGACCAGGCAGAACCCTTAGTGGCACTGAGCCAATGCCTGCTAGCTTGTTCTGGCCCATGGTTCCCTGCCCACCCTCTCCTAGGATGGTGCCTTACAGCCTGCTCTCGATCGTCTGTGCTACAGCCCTGGTAGTCTGCCTGTCCTTCCTCTGCTCGGTCACATCTGGTTGTACTTGGTAGTATTACCTGAAGGAGCAGGTCCTGCTTTTTCAGGGAGAAGCCTGTTCCCCAGGGGTATCTTGGAGCATGTGGTCTTTGGCAAGTACCCGTCACTGTCCCCTTGGCTGCTTGTCTGGAAGAGGAATGTGTTTGATTTCATACCATCTCTGTCATTACGTTGTCAGGTGACATTGAATAGTCACCAGCTTCCTATGTCCTTTCTCCTCCTCCGAGAAACCAGAATGTTGGACTGTTAAATGCTGTCCGACGTCCCTTTCAGGTTGGAAATTGTGTGATCATCTCCGAAGCCCTTGGGGAGCTGACCTGTCTGATGGTGGCGGGGCCTGGACCAGAATGAATGTGCTCCCCATGGCCTGGTAGGTGCAGTGACCTCTGGTCCCCGCTGTGCTGTCCCCACAAGGAGTGTTCATAGAAGGCAAGCTGCAGGAGGGACCCCTTTCTGTCTGCAAAGCAGACTTTGTGATAACTCCACTTTCTGCTGGTCAAGCTGCCTCCCTAAGGACTCCAGGGGGTCCAGCCTGCTGGCCGAGAACCCTAGCTAGAAGATGTCTCTTCCTGGCAAAGCTATCAACCACACCCCAAAAAAGTGAGGCCTCTCCCATGTGCTGAGTGAAAGGACTGGAACTAATGAGACCTGGAGCAAAGCAGCAGTTTTCTATCTGCTCAGAGCGGCCTCATGACTTCCGCATGCGAGGCTGGACCACGCCCAGGGACTGAGCCTTTATTTCTAGTGGCTGCCTTGTGGTGTGCAGCACACTGAATTTGCCCAGAATCAATCACTGCTCGACTCTAGCTTGCTTTCCCAGTTGCTGCCAGGAAGCCTGTAACTAGTCATTTTAATCACACCTTTGTTTCCAGGACTGCGGTCATTTTGGAAAAAAATACATTCTTGACAGCCTCAGAGCATTCCCTGGTAATGTGGGCTTGGGCTAGATTTTATCTCGTGGCCTTTGTGGGCCTTCTAGGACTTAGGTTCTTTTTCTTTAATAAATGTTATTATGTGTATATCTATCTATCAACTGATAGACAGATGATTTTTTTTTTTTTTTGAGATAGGGTCTATGTAGTTCAGTCTAGCCTTGAACTCACTGTGTAGCCCACATTGGCCTGGAACTCGTGGTGATCCTCCTGCCTCAGCCCCAAGAGTGGTGGGATTTTAGGGATATGCCACCACATCTGGCTCCCTGCCTAATTAGTAAGTTTCAAGGCACCTTGTATAGTTTAGGACGTGAGTTCCTGGCATCTTCATGTAACACAGCTTTGCTTTGTGTCTTCCAATTTGCAGCCTCCCAGCCTAAAATCTCAGTAACAGAGAGCAGGCTCTCAGCTTCTCCCTCGAGGTCGTGGCAGGCTTTGCCCATCTCTGTAACTTCATGCAGGAGGAGGGAGTTGGACCTGGCTCACTTTACAGGACATTCACAATGTCACTGTGGCTGCTTCGTGAACTCTGGCTGTGAAATGAGTGAGCTCTTTAATGATGTGGTTGTCACTTAGGGGATTAGGTGCAGCGAGGGTTCAGGTTCCTTACAGGACTGCATGGGTAGGGACAATAACAGATTTGCTTCTGAATTTTCTTCTTTTGTCTGTTTAACATTATTATGATATTGAAGATGTAATTTAAATCCTATTTTCCCCAATTATATTATAGCATAAACATTTTTCTCTGCTAATTCCTCTACAAATATATTTATCAGCCATGTAATGTTCCAGATAGATTTCTTCTTTTTTGAGACAGGGTCTCGCTTTGTAGTTCAGACTGTTCCTGAACTCCCTACGTAGCCCAGGCTAGCCTCAACTCACATGCAGTCCTCCTGCTTCTGCCTCCCAAGTGCTGGGATTACAGGCATGAGCCACTATGCCCAGCATTGTGGTAGGTGGTACCAGGGATCAAATTTGGGACCTTGCACTTTCCAGGCAGATGCTGGAAACACTGAGCTAAATCCTTGGCCCCAGATAGAATTTTTAACATGCTCAAGTTTAACTTTTATAATTGTAGGAGAAAACTAGTTAAACAACAGTGCACTTAAAAATCCCCCACCACCATTCCAAACTTGAGAAGCTTAGTCCTTAGAAGCTAGTCCTTAGAAGTGACTTTTGTTGATTTTTTTGTATATGTTCTAGAAATTGTCTATGCATAACTACCCTAAGGTTGTGTCTTGTGCACTTTTAGAAATGTATAAGGGGCCAGATAGGTGGGGTCAGAATGTTGTTCTCCAGCCTGAGTTTTAAACATCTTACAGATCACCTGCTCCAGGTAGATCATAATTAACCAGTGTCCTGTTGCTTAATTTATCACCGAAATGAGCATTTTCTGTGTGTCCATGTGCCTCATTCCTTCCTGCCCTGTCTGCCCAGTGTGGTTCTAGGCACTGAGGATTCAGCAGTGAAGAAGACAATTCTTTTTTTTTTTTTTTTAGGTTTTTTGAGACAGGGTCTCGCTTTGTGGTTCAGGCTGGCCCTGAGCTCAGCCTCCAACTCACATCACAATCCTCCTGCCTCTGCCTCCCGAGTGCTGGGATTACAGGCGTGAGCCACCACGCCCCGCACTGTGGTATGTGGTGCTGGTTGCTGCTGGGTGTGGGTCTCCACACCCAGTATTGTTATGTGGTTACTGGGGAATCGAACCTGGGTCCTTGCGCTTGAAAGACAGGCGCCTGAACCACTGAGCTAACTCCCCGGCCCAAGAAGACAATTCTTGTGTCTTCCTTGGGCCAATATAATCAGATAAATTTTAGAAGCTACTGTGAAAATGCTTTACTACATTTTTGTAGGCCACATATACGTGGAATATTTGTATATGGAATATTTGGTTGAATGTTTGATTAAGTGGGATCCGTGAAACTTTTTCCTCTCCCCTTGTCTCTGCCTAGCCTCCTAGTGAGTCACATATGAGGCTTGGGGCAGGTGGTGACACTAGTGTCTATCTGCTAGTGCTTTTAAGGTTCCTTAAAGTTCAGCCAATGTGTCCTCACGACTGTGTTAGGGAGTCACAGTGGCTGGTTTGTACTTACAGAGGAAAGTGGCCAGAGAGATAGAGATTGCTGGGGCTGGGAGGTCTCTTAGGTCCCTGCGAAGGTTGGTGGCAAAGCTGGGCTGAGAACTCAAGAATAAAGGACCCTGCTTCCAAATTTAACTCTTCCCTTCCCTTCCCTTCCCTCCTCTCCCCTCTCCCCTGCCCTGCCCCACCCTGCCCTTCCTTCCTTCTTTTTTTTTTTTTGTACCAAGGATTGAACTATCTTTCTTTTTTTTTAACATTCTGAGATTCTATTTTTTTTTCAACAAACATAAGCTTTCCAGTTTTATTATCTTTTTCAAAAAAGATTATTATACAAAACATACAAATCTTTGTATTATACAAACCCTTTCATGTTTAAAATCTATCTCTTCTATTTTAGTCTTAATATTTGTCCTCTACTTAACTATAAACCTTTTATAACAAACTTTTTTTTTAATCGTTATTGGTACATTAAATATACACATCATGATTGCACTCCATAATGGGGATTTGTACCAGTATAAGACACAACTTAATTCTCATTTTTCCCATAGCCCTACCCACCCTACCACCCCCCCATATACATAAAATTTGTATTAAAATTTCCACCTGACAATTTACATACCTCCTTCACCCTCTCCTTCATGTTAATGTGACAATTCCATAATAAATTTCTCAAAGAGAAGCTTTGGTCAAGAATGGAATGAAGCCGGGCATGGTGGCTCACACCTATAATCCCAGCACTCAGGAGGCAGAGGCAGGAGGATTGTTCTTAGTTCAAGGCTAGTTTGGGCTATCCTGAGCTACAAAGTGAGGGAGACCCTGTCAAGACAAAAAAGAAAGAAAGAAAGCATGGAATGAAATCACAAAAACAAAATCAAACCATTGCTGCTTTTAAAAGAACCAACACTTTCACCGATTACATTCTTTTCTTGTGTGTTTGTGTGTGTGTGTGTGTGTGTGTGTGTGTGAGAGAGATACTGGGGATCGAACTCAGGCCCTTGTGCTCTCCAAGGGAGGTGCAGTACCATTTGAAATAAATACACAGTATTTGCACAGCTGTGTTACATTGCCTTCTGGGTGGGCTTTCCCATGCAAGTAGGAAAATGCAAATATGCTGTTCTCCTGCTCAATTGCTGGATCACTCAGTTTACATTATTGAAGACTCTAAGGTCTTCAAATCCCAAACTGTCATGGCTCCATCAGTGCAAAATTTGCAACAGTCTTGATTGTTCACTTCATAAATAGACACTGGTGTGATTCTTTTCTGGTCGAGTGTCTCCAAGGCTGCGCCGCATCCTCAGTCATGGCCTTCTTGTCTCTGAGGCGGAAATATTCCGTGGCAGATCTGTTGCACTGCATACTCTGCTTTGGAATGTCCAGCTTGGAGACAAAGGTCAAGCAGCCTTGGTCATCATAGTTGAAGAGCATCAGACAGCAATCGTGGCCAGCAGCCACAGCACTGTCCTCAGAGGCAAACATCACACTCATGAGGGGCAGGAACTTAGTTTGCAGAGTGGAGACCTGCACATTTTTTGAAACATTAGCAACAGACAAAGTGCTGTTGGAGCTGACCCAGGCCAGGCAGCTCCCACTGGCAGAACAGCTGATGCCACAGCCCCAGCCACCAGTGTCACGGCCACCAGTGCCACGGCTGCCAGCGCCACGGCTGCCAAACTCTGACATCAGCTGGCCAAAAGGTGTCTTGCTGTCCCAGGGCATGCTGTGTCGATTTTCATCCACTTCTTTCATGTAGGCAGAAAACACTGTATATTTGAGGTCACACAATTCTGCTGCCACAAAACGTTGGAATACCAGTCAAGCCGAGGGCTGTAGAATGAATTGGCTGATTAATATGTCAGTAACTCCGATGTCCATTGTACTCCCTGAGTTCACGAGCTCTTACCCACTGGCTCCCATTCTTACAGATGTGAACTTCATGGTTCCTGGGGCTAAGGGCACTGCACTTAGGTACGGTCTCTGTTCTGGGCATGACAGGTGATTGGCTCCAGAAGAAGCTGATGCAGGGACACAGTCTTAGTGTTTTCAAAGGAGAGAAAGCTGAGGTGTAGATGGTCTGAAGGGGGAGCAGGGAATCCAAATGACAGACTCATATCTGTCAATATGAACAGGCTCTAGTGGGCTCTATGGAGACTGGGATTTCCAATTATCACACAGAACTTCTACCCTTTAGACTAAAGCATTGTTGTACTAGAAGAAAAGTTATTCCTGTCTTTTCATTTGCTATGTGGAGACAATTCTCAAAAACTTGGAATTTCATAATTCATTTAGAATTAGGCTGAGCAAGGGCCAGGCATAGTGGCTTACACCTGTAACCTCAGCACTCAGGAGACAGAGGCAGGAAGATCACCATGAGTTCAAGGCTAGCCTAAGCTACAGTGAGTTCAGGGCCAGCCTGAACTACAAAGTGAGACCCTGTTTCAAAAAAGAGCAACAAACAAAGAACTATGCCGTGCAATTCGGTAGCCACCAGCCACCTATGGCTATTTTTTTTAAAATTATTTTTAAACATCTTTAATCACATTCTTTTTTTTTTTTTTTTTTTTTTTTTTAGGTTTTTTGAGACAGGGTCTCGCTTTGTGGTTCAGGCTGGCCCTGAGCTCAGCCTCAAACTCACATCACAATCCTCCTGCCTCTGCCTCCTGAGTGCTGGTATTACAGGCGTGAGCCACCACGCCCGGCGCTGTGGTATGTGGTACTGGTTGCTGCTGGGTGTGGGTCTCCACACCCAGTATTGTTATGTGGTTACTGGGGAATCGAACCCTGGTCCTTGTGCTTGTGAGACAGGCGCCGGAACCACTGAGCTAACTCCCCGGCCCACCTATGGCTATTTAAATGGAATGGTGAAGTAGTCATTTAAAAATCAATGAAATTACAAATTGGTTCTTCCTTCCTACTGTCCAGTTTCAGGTGTTCAGGGGCTGCGTGTTGGCTGGCAGGTAGCACATTGGATAACGTAGATCCTGAACATGTCTGTTGTGCACAGCACCGACTTAGACTATTAAGACTGTACTGTAATTTAGAGCTTAAGACTGTACTGTCCTTTTTCCCTGTATACTTAAAAGCTTTCAGAAGGGGTTTCTGAGGCCATCTATACTTTCTGACTTTTAAGGAAGGGGGTGGTTTGCAGGCAGGAGAGGTGTCTTGCTGCTGCTGTCACACACCTGGCAGTAGGTACAGCAGGAGCCATCCTGTGCTCATGTTCTCCCTGCAACCTGCTGCACGGAGCCAGAGAACCCTACTTACACGGTTTCATCTGTGCCCTTATGTGCTGCCCACTGGCTGATCCAGAGGGTACAGACTAGGTGCCTGCTGTGAGCAGGGCCCTCTGTCACCCAGCTCCAGGTCTGTGTTCCTGCATTGTCCCAAGACCAAGAGACCACGAGTGAGCCAGCCCCTTCTGCAAGAGCAACCCTCATGGATTCCACTTCTATTTCCCTGTTACATGGGAGAACCGAAGTTAGGAAAATCGGCTGGGTACTAGACAGTAACTGTTGGTGTGCCAGCTGTGTTAATTAGTATGAGGAACATCAATAAACAGAAAGACACAAGTTAAAAATTACAGCCCACAGATCATCTTCAGAGATCCAAGAAACGATTCCCGCTCTGCCTGGACATTCTTGCTGTGTGCTTGTTCTTGCGGTTCTCAAACTTCAGTGGGCATTCGAAGCATCCCCTGAGTTTCTGATCTCTATCTGGGGGTGAGGCTGACAGTTTTCAGTTCTAACAAGCTCCTCAGGGATCCTGATGTTCCTAGGCTGGGAAGCACACTTTGAGAACCCCTGGTTTCCTACCATTTGGTGCTAGGGGCAATTCATTTTAAGTCTCAGGGGCCATAGATTTAAAGTTCTAAGCCCCTTTTGCAAATCTCCTGCCATGAGCCAACTTCACTGACTGCCTCTGTACAGCCCAGAAAGCACACTGTCATCTCAGATCATGACTGTACTTTAGATTTTCCCATCCAAATCATCAGTTAAGTCTGGAGCGTTACAACGTGCCTGCCTTATGTGGGTGTGGTGGGTCATAGATGACATGTGAGACGGTGTCCTGCCTGTAAGCAGATTAATTTCAGGGTGGGGGACAGATATACACAGAAAAGAAAAGAGCACAAAAAGATAATTAGGTGTGCTCAACTGTCGGAGCTGGCACAGTCAGAGGTGAGCTCCCTGGGGCCTGGTGTGGTCCGGAGGACATCCAGAAGGAGTTGGGACTTGAACTGCAGCAGGTATAGGACTTGAGCGGGCAGGAGTCCTCCAGGATGGGCGGACAGGGCCAACAGAAGGCCTGAGGTGGGGATGAGTATGCTGGGCTGTGCCTGCTGGGAAGCTGCAGTGCAGTTGGCAGGTAGCACCGGGCCAGGCGATGAAAGGCTCCTGGAGTCCAGCCAGGAGTTTGATGGGAAGGAAGGGATCTGAGGCAGAGGACAGTGTGGTGACATCAGCGGCTTAAGAAGATGCCCTGGGGCTGGGTGGAGGCAGGAACTCTGGTCAGGAAGTCAGGTTGAGTGCACCGGTCGGTCTGGGAATGGTCAAGAGTCTAGCCCAGTTCCATTCAGAAAGCATGCACTGTAGACCTACTGTGTGTCTGGCACTGTATTGGGTGCCTAGGGGTCCAAGGGTGAATGATGACAGATACTACCCAGACTTGACAGCAAGTGAGGGGGAGGAGTACTGCACACGAGAGAGAATTTCAGTAAAATATGCTGAGCACCAAGCTGGAAGTGTGCAGTGGGGTGAACGCAGGGTTCTTGGGTGTGAGTGGAAAGGACAGATCAATAGTCACCAAAGAGAGGCTCGTCGGCTTTTTTGGGCCTCCTTTTGCTGAAGAAGAGGTTTGCAGGATTAACAGGGCCTTATCCTCTCTTCCTCTATAACTCCTAAAGCCTTCGGTGACCCTGCAGCCCAATGGCCTGTCCCCTTCCTGCATTCACGCTTGATTGAATAAAGACAGAACCACTGTGCTGCTCTGGGGGTGCGGCCTTCCCATTAAAACACCAGAACTTTTGCAAGGACAAGTTTAACCCAGCTCCTCATCCTCCTCCATTTCTTTTGCATCTGTATTCTACACTTTTTGTAGCCACACAAGAATGTTTACAAAACAAAGCAAAAATTGAATGAAACAAATAGATCATTTGCACATGTTTACTTTTCATTGTTTCATAAACATGTCCTCCATATTAGTCCTATTTATCTTTTTAATGTTTCTGTAATTCCTCATTGCAGTCAGACCATCTAGTTGCCACAGCTGGTCTTTAGTGGAGGTCACTGAGCTTATTTCCAGCTTTTCCATGTTTACAGAGCTGTATTCTTTTGAAATCTATCCATAGACTAAATTTCCAAAGAATACTGGATTTTAGAGAAAGAATCCGTTTTTAAGTGCTGCATCTGTGACCTTAACTCTCAGACCCTTAACTTCCTGTTCTATAAAATACATTAATACTAATTGTGCAAAGTGTTTGGCTATGGCCTGATGCCAATTTATGTAGAAATGCTTTTTAAAGAACCTACATTCTAGCCAAAAGAGATAACTGTAATGCCAGCTACTCAGCAAGCTAAGGCAGGAGGATCACAAATTCAAGCCTGGCCTAAGCAATTTAGCAAAACACTATCTCAAAAATAAATGAATAGGAGGGGTCTGGGGATTTAGCTCAGTGGTTCTGGCACCTGCCTAGCAAGTGCAAGGTCCCGAGTTCAATTCCCGATAACTACATACTACAAAACCAGGCACGGTGACTCACACCCACCAGCAATCAGTACCACATACCACAATGCCAGGCGCCGTGGTTCACACCTATAATCCCAGCACTCAGAAGGTAGGAACAGGAGGATCACTGTGAGTCTGAGGCTCACCTAGGCTACATAGTGAGCTCAGAACCATCCTGAACTGCAAAGTGAGACCCTGTCTCAAAAAAGAAAAAAGAATGAATAAGAATGAATAAGAAAGAATGAGTAAGGCTAGGAATGTACTTCAGTGTTTCCTGGGTTCAATCCTGAGTATTGTTTTTGTTTTTTTAAACCTACATATTAATGCGCAGTATTAAGGTACAGTTGACATCACCTGTTGAAAGCATATATTGTTATGATTGTTTTTTCTTACTAGAGATAGGTATCATCTATTATATAATGGTCTTTAGTGTATTCAGAGTTCTATGACCATTACCATAATTGATTTTAGAATATTGCATCACCCCTCTGTACCCACTAACAGTTGTTCTGCCCATGTCTCCAGGTTGTACCCAGGCTGGCTCTGATTCCACTCCCGATCTAGTCTCCGTATTTACTTTCTCTCCTTGCAGGCAAGAGGGTTTCTTGTTTTTGCCTTCCTGCCCCCACCTTGGCCATCTGCCTCCCAGGGTTCTCTGCTGGCCTGCAGCAGGAGGATCTTGGGCTGGTGCAAGCTTACTGCTGTCCTGGGAGGGCATGAGGCCTTCTTCCCGCTCTTCTCTAGCGCGTGCTCATCTTCCCTGAGACATATGCCCTACTTAGGGTCCTCAGATTTTAGGTCAAGGGATAGTAGTTAGTAACCTCTGCCCTTGTTCCTATCTGTGCTGACTGTTGGCTCAATCCCCATCAAAATGCAGCCTCACACAGCGCCCAGCACTGAGGTGGGAGGCCCTGCTGTGAGCTCACCAGGTACTGCTGTGAGGAGAGGCAGGGTGAGAACTGGGTTCACTCCATGTCCTTTGTCCTGAATGACAAAGGCATGGATTCCACCCTTAAGTCAGGCCTAAGGCCGCACCATTGCAGCTGGTGACCAGCCACAGCATGAGCTGTTTCCCATCTGGGAAGTGGAGTCTTTGTGCCCGTCACCTTTCCTTGCTCTCCGCTTTGCCAGGAGGATTAGCTGGGCAGGTTTTGAAAGCTCTGAGACTCTCATCTAAGAGAAGCTATGGGAGGAGCAGGAGCAATTAACGTTTGAAAGGAAAAAGAAGTCCAGGCTGGCACGGAGGCCAGGAATGCGAGGTCAAAGAGCAACCGCTGGCTGCTGAAGAGAGGGTGTGGCTTTCAGAGTTATAAAAGCCGTGGGTTGTGGCCCTGGCTGATCAAAAGGCATCAGACCATGTGCTTTTGTGTGTGTGTGTGTGCATGCACATTCGCATGTGTTTCCAGGGCCTGTAACTGCCCAACCTATCGCTGGGATGTAGCCCGGAGGGGAAGTCCACAGCCAGCCCACCCACTTCCGCCCTTGCAAGCACCTTGGAAATCCCGAATCCTTCAGGACCCCACACTCCCAAGACCACTGTTGCTGTCTAAGCAGAATGTCCTGTGCCAGCACCGGTGCCACCCTGAGGCAAGTCACGGATGATTAGGGTGATTTTTTTAAACCAACAAAACCAAAGATCCCTATTTAATTAATGAGTCTAAGAATGTAGAGAGAACACTATCTCCTGATGGATGAATTCTGCACCACCGTGGAAGAATTTTGCCATAAAGTCCAAGTGAAATCTGAAGAACAGGTCACAGAGGAGCATGGAAACCACATGAAGGGGATGCAGTCAGCTGTGGGAGAGACCTGGGGCTTTCGCCTAGGGGTGAGCTCAGTGCTGAGTCACTTGTGTAGCATGCCAGAGGCCTTGCATTCAATCCTCAGCACCGCAAAAACAACAACAGCCAACAACAAAACATGAAATGTAGATGACTTTGGAAGTGGAAACTTGAAAGATTTGTTAAGTGTCTAAAGAACTGGAATTTTAAACAAAAGATGTCTAAGAAAAAGAGAGGGATAGACAGATGAAGGAGTTGGAAAAAGAGAAAACCATAGATTAATAAAAGGCTGAGGAGATTTGTCAGTCCGTTGCAATGTATGACCTTATTTGGGGGCTGATTTGACAAAGCAAACTGTAAAAAAAGAAGTTATGACACAATTGGAGAAATGTGATCTGATTGTTAATAATGTTAAAAAATAGCTGGGGATTTAGCGCAAGTGGTACTGTTCCTACCTTGGAAGCCCACGGGCCTGAGTTTGATTCCTGGTACTGAAGAAAATTTTAAAGAACAATTGTTTTTGAAAGCATGATACATACTGTAGTTACAGGTTTTTGTTTTTGTTTTTGTTTTTTTAGATAGCATCTCACTTTTGTAGTTCAGGCTAACCCTGAGCTCAGCCTTGAACTCACAACAATCCTCCTGCCTCTGCCTCCTGAGTGCTAAGATTTCAGGCGTGAGCCACCACACCCAGCACTGTGGTATGTGGTTCTGATTGCTGATGGGTTTGAGTGTCCACGCCCAGCACTGTTGGATGTGGTTACCAGGGATCGAACCCAGGCCCTTGCACCTGCAAGGCAGGCGCCAGAACCACTGAGCTAAATCCCTGGGCCTGCAGTTACAGTTTTTAAAGAAAAGAGTCCATGTGTTTTAGAGACATATGTTAGAATATTTACAGAAGGAAATAATATGGTGTCTGAGGTTTGCTGCAAAGATTTGCTGAGATTTCCCTGCAATCGGGAAAAGAATACGTAGAAGAGTCAATGAAATGAGATGGCTCTGACATGATGATTGTGGAAGTTTTTTTAAAAAAGGATATTTCTGGCTGAACGTGGTGCTGCATTCCTATAATCCGGGCACTAGAGAAGCTGGCAGGAGGATTGCCGAAAGTTCAGCCTAGCCTGGGCTACATAGAGCCTGTCTCAAAAACTGTCTCAGAAAAGGACTGGAGATATAGCTCAGTATTGAGGGAAAAAATGCTGTTTCTACTGAGATTTGACAGAAACTTTCATGGAACCTCTTGACCCCAAGTTGATTCAGAACCTTACTGAGTGGAAATGAGTGTCAGTCTGAGGGCCATGGGTGTTATTGATTCTTGCGAATCAGATGAGCTCCATCACAGTAAGCCAGACATGGAATAGGAGGGTCTTCTGGGCTGACCCAAACTGACAGTAATAATAATAACAGCTCATGTTTAATCATAATGACTCTGTCAGGTTGATGCTATCAGTCATCTTGGATTTTATTAATGGTTAATTTTATAAATGGTTAATTTTGGAATACTTCTAAATTCACAGAACAGTTGCAAAGATAATGCAGAGTTCTGCATACCTCTTATACAGTTTCTCCCTAATGTCAGTATCTTACATAGCCATGGTGTATGTCTAAACTAATAAACCAATATTAGTGCATTTACTAATTACCTATAGGTCCTTGATTCTTTTATTAATTATTAGTCAGTACTAGCCATTAAACACCAGACTTCCTATAGGTTTCACCAATTTTCCATTAATATCTTATTTCTGTTCTGAGATTGCTTTGAATTATCACGTTTCCCTGGGCTCCTTCGGTCCGTGGCTCTCTCTGTGTTTCTCATGATCTGGAGGCGTTGTTGGAGAGATGGCCAGGTAACCTGTAGGAGGGCCTCTGCTTGGGTTTTCTGATGGTGGTTGTAGGCCTGAGGTCTGGATTTGGTGGCGAATACCCCAGGCAGAGGTGCCCTTCTTCATTCAGACTCTCGTGATAGCTGCAGGACTTGTAATGCTGGTGATGCTGTTATGCACTATTTGGTGAAGGTGGCGTTTGCCAGGTCTCCCCCCAAATAAACTTACTCTTTCCACTTTCCATACTCTTTTTTTTTAGGGTTTTTTGAGACAGGGTCTCACTTTGTAGTTCAGGCTGGCCCTGAGCTCAGCCTCAAACTCACATCACAGCAATCCTCCTGCCTCTGCCTCCTGAGTGCTGGGATTACAGGCATGAGCCACCATGCCCGGCATTGTGGTGTGTGGTACTGGTTGCTGCTGGGCGTGAGTCTCCATGCCCAGTATTATTATGTGATCCACTTTCCATACTCTTAGAAGTGGCTCGATGAGTCCATCTCACAAGGAAGTGGAGAGTTAAACTCTTCCTCTTGGGAGGAGCTGTATCTACATATATTGTTCAGGATTCTTCTCTAAGGAAGATTTAATAGTTTCTTTTAAAAGACCAAGAAACTCTTGGTAATCCCAGCACTCAAGAGGCTGAAGCAGGAGGATCGACATAGAGTCTGAGGCCCTCCTAGGTTATATAGTTAGTTCAAGACTGGTTGGAACTACAAAGTGAGACCCGGCCCCCATAAAATAAGATGAGAAATCCAAAGTGCAGAGTGGCAAAAAACTTATCCAAGGGCTGCATTCTCCATGAGCAGCCATAAACAGCCTACCCAGCCTGAAGCTCTGCACTTAGCCAGTTCCCTGACTTCCGAAGCCCACTATCCCTTAAGCACCGCTTTGTCTCTGCGTCACCTGGCGTTCTTTCCCAGCTTCCGGGTCAGATGATGAAATCCGGAGAGAAGAGAAGTTGATTTCTCATCTGTGTTCCTTGGAATTCAGAACCCCCAGACTACTAGGGATTGAGGGGACCAGAATTTGAACACGTAGCCTTCGCCCATAGTATTTCTGTTTTCACATGTGTCAAATATTGTACCTTCCTAGTGAAGAAATTTGAAGACCATAGATCTGGTCCCAATCCCATCATCTCATTTAAAATGAAGAAACTAGCCATGCATGGTAGTACATGCCTGTGTTGCAAGTATTCTGGAGGCCGAGGCAGGAGAATCCCGAATTTGAGCCAAGCTTGGCTAACTTAGTAAGACTGTCTTAAAAAAAAAAATGCAACAAGGGCTGGGGATATGGCTCAAGGCAAAGGTTCTGGGTTCAATTTACAGTACCACAAAAAATTAAATTAAAATCTAAAAATGAAGAAACTAAGGTCCAGAGAGGATGGTGCATTGGCTCTTGTTTGCTGAGCTGGAAAAATCCAGGTTTTAAACTCGTCCAGGGATCACCTCAGAAGCAGCCGAATACTGAAGCTCTTGAAGCCTTGGACTCCCGAAAGGGCCTGATGTCGAATGTGTGTCTGCGCGGTGTCCCGTGTTGGGCCTTTGTGCTAAACCTTTCTGCAGAGAAGCAGGCTGCTCTCCCTCCCTCGGAGCGGTCGCTGTTTCAGCTCAGTCCCTGGAGGGAGCAGAGTTCAGCACCCTGTGGACCTGAGTGGGCCTCCAGGAGTGGAGTAACAGGGCTGCCAACAGCTCTGCCCTTCCCTGTGTTTACAGGGCTTTTTGCAAAGCATGTTCCATTCTGGCTCGCGTGAGCTTTGCCCAGGCAAGAATCACTCTCATTTTACAGAAGAGGAAACTTAGGTTAATGTAAATTTTCCTTTTTGGTCACCCACCCATTTATTAATAAAAAAAATATGTAAAATTACTGCGACAGACCCTATTGGAAGACATGAAGATAAATGGAAAATGTAAGACTTCCAAGACTTGGTCATCTGCGTAAGTATTTTGTTAAAGCACATATACCAGTCAGGTGTGGTGGCACATGCCTGTAATCCTAGGACTCTGGGAAGCTGTGGCAGGAGGATTCCAAGTTCAAGGTCACCTTGAGCAATTTAACAATTTAGCAAGACCCTGTCTCAAAATAAAAAATAAAAAGGGGCTGGGAATATGAAGGCTCTGGATACAGCCTCTAGTGCTGCCAAAAAACAAAACAAAACCCATGAATGTCCAGAATATTGTTTATTACTTGAACTTAGAGTGCTAATTTGTGTTTTTAAGAGGATCCAAATATAAAGGGAATTTCTGATAATTTTCTGATAGGCCATTTTTAAGTCAGCTCATTCTTCCCTCCTGATAGGACACTTAACCTGTGTTCATCTGCAGGGGTTCCCCCAGATGAAGATCAGATTTGCCACCCTGGGGCTGATCTCACCCGAAGGCTCCTGAGCCCCGCCCATCTCCTGAGTTAGGAGTCCCTCAGGCCCGACCACGGCTGCCTCTAAGGATTTCTGGACCGTGAAGTGAGAGAACTCAGAGCCATCTGTACAGGGTGTGGTAACACAAGCCTGTAATCCTGGGAGGCTGAGGCAGGGGGAATCACTGTGAATTTGAGACTAATCAGGGCTACATAGTGAGTTCAAAGCCAGCCTGGACTATGTAACAAGACCCTGCTTCAGAACCACCCCCCTATCCTCAAGTTCCTATTATTCACCGAGGGATCATTCCATAAGTATAAATTTGTGTTTGCTCAGAGTATTGCTTTTACCTAGGTTGGGAAATAGGTTTTCCACAAGATGGGCCAAACTGAAGGGAATGTGGAGTGAATTTTGGGGATTCCAGGGTTCTGCTGGGGAATACATCGGGGCCTTGTAGTAACTTTCAGAAAGTACTTCTCGCACTTTGGTATTTTCCTGTTTTTATTTTTTAGTAGGAAAGACAGGAGTTCCTTTAGCTCAGAGTATGCTGTTGCCTGAGTTCCAAGAGAACTCCACTGACAGGCTGGGAAATAGGGGTTTTATGAGGGGCACTAAGTGTGATTACAGATGTCTTTTCCTGGATCCGTTGGCACTGTGTCCAGCTCCTCCTGTGCTGAGGGAAAAGGAGGTGTTTAGAGCTATAATTCTGACAAGACTGCTTTCCTCTGGCCCACAGATCTTTAGCTTTAGGTAAGGAGATGTTAAGGAGGCTACCATATCCTCTAGAGAAGACGCTGGGGAATCTGGGAGGAACGAAAGGGGCTGATCTCAGAGGCTGGTTGCTACGCTAGCCGGATGTCTTTAATGGAAGCTTCTTCATGATGTATTTTTTTTTTTAAGGTTTTTTTTTGAGACAGGGTCTCGCTTTGTGGTTCAGGCTGGCCCTGAGCTCAGCCTCAAATTCAGATCACAGCAATCCTCCTGCCTCTACCTCCCGAGTGCTGGGATTACAGGCGTGAGCCACCACGCCCGGCACTGTGGTATGTGGTACTGGTTGGTGCTGGGGTGAGTCTTCACGTCCAGTATGGTATGTGGTTACTGGGGATCGAACCCGGGTCCCTGCGCTTGCAAGACAGGCGCCAGAACCACTGAGCTAACTCCCCGGCCCCTTTCATGATGTATTTTAACTGGAGTGGGCCATGAAAGGTTTAAATCCTTTTGGTTGCCATGGGTGGCCATTGTGGTCCTATGATGAAGTAAGTGATCATAGGAACAAGAAGTGGTCACAGTTATAACCTTAGGGGCCTCTGGAGTTGGCAGAGTGTGTGGGAGTCGAGTGCACAGGTAGGTCTGGTGCGGATTGCCCAGAAGTCTGTTCCTAGCAGGTCCTGGGGAGCTGCACTTTGAGCAATGTCCACAGGGCACCGTGTCCAGTGAGGAGAGGAGGGTGAGAGTCCCACTGCCACCCTGCTGGGGCTTCAGGAAAAGCCTCTGGAAAGAGCCAGGGAGAGCCTGGTTCTGCTCAGTGCCCCGCTTCCTTTCTGTTCAGTCCCTGGGAAAGGCTGTCGCCTTCTTAGCCTGGGCATTAGCTCTGAGGTTTGGAGGTCAGAGTGGCTGACTAAGGCGTGTTGAAGAAAGGAGACACAGAGGAAGGAGCCCTGTCTCGCCATCTCCCTGAGTTCCTCTGACGGGTCTTGCTGTCAACTCTGCCCACCTTGCCAGGCCTGGGTACCCATATGCTGCCCTCTGGAGTACCAAAGACCCCCCTTCTGGAGACCTCATCCTGCTCTCTTCTATATGTACATCTCCCCAACTCCACCACCTTTCCTATTAACATTTCCTTTTTCAGCTGAGTGGTAGCGTATCACTGTAATCCTATAACTCCTCAGGAGGCTGAGGCAGAAGGACTGCAAGTTTGAGGTCAGCCTGGATACTTAGCCAGTTCCTGTCTTCACACACATACACATACACACACACACAAATTCCCTTTCTCTCCTAGCCTAAGTGAATTCTGCCAGGGAGGAAAATGACCCACTGGAATAAATTCGCAGTATACAACTACTAGTCTGAGTAGCACACAGTTGTGGTCTTTAAAAGTTGTGACTTACGTGGGTCCTCCCCTTCAGAACCCCCCCTTAGGTAGGCCTGAGGCTTTCTAGAAGTCTGTTTTGCAGTAGATGAGGATGATGTTCGGAGATTCTAAGTGTAGAGGAGCTGTGGGAATAGGTGTAGGTATAGGGTTCCCTGCGCCTCTGCCTCGGGCTCCCACAGAAAGCAGCAGTCTGTGACAGGAGCCCTGAGTCCCTGAGACCATCAGGTGTGTGACTGTCTGTGTGTGTGTAGCAACTACTATGTGTCTGCCCCTTTCAACCAAACCATCTTTGCCTTCATCTGTCTGTCACACTAAGCTATGTAAGATGTATCTGGAGAGGAAAATGTGTTCTTAAGCTTAAGAAGGCTCAAAAGTGGCCGCCTTTGTCTGCAGAGCTCTGCAAAGGAGGAGTGGGGAGGGGGCTTTGTACTCCGCTTCCTGAGCGATTTCTGTTACTTCGCCATGTGCGTATGTATCTCTTTGTTTTTAAAAAAATAGAAAAGAAATGAAGAAAAGACCCTCGGCTGCTAGAGCAAGATGGGAAATCCCTGCCCTGGGGAAAATGCAGGAACGGCAGTCAAGTCCTGAGGTCTCAGTGGGATCCGCGGTGTCACCTTGGTGGGCTACCTTTGTGCTCCTGGGATGGTGAGGTGGGAGGGCAGGAGGTCTTCCTGGGGTCAGAGGCAGAGCTGTCCTCCTGGTTCTGCTGGGCCTGGGACATCTTGGGTCTGACCTCCAGCCTGACTCAGCCTGACCCCAGGTCCATCTCATTTACAGGAAGAGGGGGATTCTCACCAAATGATTGTACTTTGCTGGTTCCTGGCCTCTGGGAGCTGTAGAAAAATCCCTCCCACGACAGAGGCTGCTGGGAGAGTGACAAGGCTACCAGTGGCACTTGGAGCCAGGGCTCTGCACTGGGTCTGTGGCATCGCAGGGCCTCCAGGGCCCCCTGGTTGGGCACTACCAGAAGGCACATCACACAGCAGCCCAGCCCATGGGGACATGTGGCGCTGACAGCAGCACAGAGCAGCTGTGCGAGGGGAGGAACAGGCTGGCTGACTTTGGAGAAGGAAGGACCTCGGCTTCTTCACCTTACGGTGGCCATTGTCGGCACTCACGACCCTCAGCTAAGGCTCAGGGAGTGTTACAGACACTAGATATATGATGGTGAACGAGACGGTGATGGCACCTTCTCTGGTTGACAGTCCAAGACAGGGTTCAGGCGGGCAGGCAGAACTGCCCAGGGTGGCAGAGCTGCCACACGAAGGGACGGGAGAGGAAGGGATGGGAAGAAGAAGAGAAAAGGATTCAGATGTAATATGCATGGACCAACTCTCCATGATAGTTGTAATCATTATGTACTGCAAAGATGCACTGATAAATAAAAAACCACAGTGTTCACGGCATCTCCCTCGTGCCAGGTGCTGTTCTGGCCACTCACCCCCTTAAGGGTGTTTAGTCCACCTGGCAGCTGCGAGATGGTTGTTATCTCATCTTAATGGTGAAGAAACCGGCCCCAGGTCCCACCACCAGCTCAGGGACAGAACTGGACGGAGGGATCCCGAGCTCCCTCCCCAATCCAGCCCTGCATCCTGGAAGCCCAGCTGCTCGCCTTCCAGTTTGGGCCACGAGGGCAGGCGCAAGGCCGCTAGAGGCTCGGAGGCTGCGAAGAGGGTATTTAGAGGCTGAGGTCATTCTAGGTTGCAGTTTACGTAGATGGAGAGAAAAATAAATCATGTTGGACACGGCACAGACCTTTCCTATGTCCTGACAGGCTTGTGAGAAGCCTGGCAGGCAGCGGCAGAGCCTGTGATGCCAGAGCAGTGTTAGAAGAGCCGGGTGGGAGCGGCAGCCGGAAGGCGCCCGAGAGCCGCTAATTGGGATCAGTGATGACAGAGGAGGCGGCAGTCCCTCCTTCCCTTCTACAGAGGCCCTGGCTGGAGAGGTTGGAGGGAAACTGGCTTCTCAGAGGATCTGGACCCAATCCCTGCATCCCCACCCCACCCTCCAGGTTCTCGGCCCTGCTCGCCTGCAAGCCGGGCGTGGATCTAAAGTCAGAGCCTGTGGGAAGTGGGGATGCGGGAACGGCCACCTGCACACCTGGGGAAGCAGGGCTGGGCGGGCTGTTGCTTCCTGTGGGAAATGCCTTGTGTGATCAGTCAGCCGAGCCACGGGGCGGACTCTCCGTGGTCCTTTGAGTGGTTTTGCCTTGTGACACCACTGACGCTTTGGGGCCACCCTGGGCATCTGTGTATGGGCCCACCTGTGTCTGGAGGCGGCTCTTCTGCCCACTGTCTTTCTCCCTGCTTGTCTCCTGGGTCAGTGAACAGAAGACACAGCGATGCCCTGCAGGTTTACTTGTAGATCCTTCCGCTCATGATGTTAAGGGTTTGAGGCAGCTTACAATGAGAGGCCCATAGACAAGATCGAATTAGAAAGTACAGGGGATCAAAAGCTATCAGCCCTCTAAAGACTATGATTTTGTAACTTGTGATGAGGCCTGGGACATCTGCATTTTAATTGGTTCCAGAGATGACTTCGGTCCACCCCGACATTTGAGAACCATCGGTTCAAAGAAAGGAGGAAGGAAGACACCCAAGACCTAGACCACTGGAGTTGTGTCATCAACCACCAGGACAGCAGAAGGGAAATAAGATAGATTATTTTATTTTCACTGTCTGAAATGAGGAAGGGTGCCTGTGTCTCGGTGTAGACAGTCATCACAGTGGAGGTTTCTGAGAGGAGGTCGTTGTTCTAATCCCCTCACATGGGGCAGTGCGGAGTGTGATGAAGAATGTCGGGGCAGGGAAGCACGTTGCATCTCAAGAGGTCCATGGTGCTGGGCGCAGCCCCCAAGTGTGCCCTTGGGCCACGGAACTCTGCAGCAGGACCTGCTCAGCTGGAGCCCTCCCTCCCTTCACTTGGTCAGTAGGAAGCTCACTGCTGTTAGCAGGTGCAACAGGCCTGACGAGAGGCCTAAACTGGCCAGACCAGGCTTGAGTTTGCAATCCTGCCCCAGCCTCTCAGAGTGCTGGGATTACGACCCTGTGCCATCATGCCCTGTTTAAGAAAAATATTTATAACATATATGATATTTATTAAATATTTACAAAATAAATAAAGCTCCAGGGACAGCAAGGTGCCCAGCACAAGTGAGCAGAATCAGCCACGCGGCCTCCAGTTCTCCATTCCCTTCCACTCCCACAAGGAAGAGAGGAAAGGGCAAGTTTAGCTCCCCAGTGTGTTCCTCAGAGAAAGTGGCCCTGACAGGGGAGAAATCAGACAGAGAGAGTGACTTGAAGGTCACAGCAGCATCCTGTGTCACACCCTGTGTCTCCTGTGTCTCCATGTGACCCTTTCGCAGCCATCCTGTAATTTCCTTTGTGTGATCTCAACGGTAGTCTCTGAGCCTTTTAAATTGTGAGTGTATCTTTTTATAATACTCAGGACAAGATCAATACATGAGGGATAGAGGAATAGATTAGCAAATGCCAGGCATGGTGGCACACCTCTGTAACCTCAGCATTTACCGTGAGTTCAAGGCCACCCTAGGCTACATAGCCAGCTCATGTGAACTACATGGTGAGACCATCTCCAGAAACAGAACAGAACAGTTGACTGATGGATCGAGAGGATGGGCGGATGGATGGAAGGTCAGTGGGTGGACAGCGAGTAGATAGATGCTGGATGGCGCCCACCACACTCTGCCGTGGTAACTTGCAGCACAAGCAGAAATCAAGACGAAGTGAAATATTCGTGGACACAGAGTTGTGTTCTCAAGTGAAAATCTTTCTACAGACAGCCAGATAGCTTACATGGAACCCAATTTACTTTTGGTCTTGGATTTGGGGGCTCCTATTCATTTAATGACATCCAAAATGTCCTTATACTTAAAAATAGATTCCAGAAGGTCATCAGCCCTCCCCCAGCCTGACTTGGCTGTGCTCAGCAGTTCCTTCCTTTGGCGCTGGAGATTTTCCCCCCCAAAGAAAAATGACAGAGGAAGGAAGTCAGTCTACAGGTCCAGAGAGTTAAATGAGCTAATTTATGGAACAGCTGCCGCAGGCTGCAGAGCAGACACCTGTGAGTGGACAGGGGCCATGCAGAGGTCAGCTCTCAGGCCCCTTGCACACTTCTGCTTCCTGATCCTCATCCTGCCCTGAATCCACAGCATCAGTCTGAGTGGGTCCAGAGGTGGGTCCGGGTGACTTCCTGAGAGACTAGGTAATAGTTTCTTTTTGAAAAGCATCCACTTACATGTGGCACTTCAGTTCACAAGCGTAATCATTTCCCTGATTCTGATCGTACATGAACCGAGGACACCACTTTCGTTTTCACTTAACGGTTTGAAACTACACTGGGGTCAGATAAGAGCATGCTTGGGTGCTATCAAACAGTACTTATCAAACTGGGTTCCCTGGAGCTTTAGAGTTCCAGGAAGCCCCCCCAGGGGTTTGGTGCTTCCCTCATTCCTCTCGACTGGAATCCTGACCTGCTTCCTGCTCTGACTCTTGATAATCTCTCTTCACTATTTTGGCTTCCTGGCTCTCGAGGCCCCTGCTTGCCCTCACTTTGGCCGACAAGTTCTTGAATGCTTTCTGGCTTCCTAGACCCTGACCCAGTGAGCGAACCTGCTTTTTAGCAGCCATGATCCTTTTCAGCACTATCTGCTGATTCTGATTTTGAGGGTTTCACTGAGACACACTACTTTCCCCGGCTGGGCTTGAACTCTCAATCTTCTTGCCTCAGCCTCCCAGGTTGCTGGGGTTACAGGCCTGTGTACCCCACTGGTCTGAGACTGGCATAGTCTTATGCCTATGTTAAGCACAAAGAGACTGAGGCTGAGTTATAGAATTCAGTAAAGGTGGCAGAGCTGGTAATAGAACCTGAGCATTTGGACTCTAAATTCAGAACTTCGGTGTTGGAGAGTAGAAACAGGTTAGCTGCTGAGGCAACAGAGGAGGAGAGATCCTGCTCACGGGAGTCAGGAGTAGCCTGGCTAGAGGACCGTGGTGTTAGGAAGGACAGAGATGGGGGGGCAGGGTCACCCACAGAGGTCCACAGTGGAGTATGCCAGCCAGGGCAGTGGGGCCTGTGGGACCCCCAGGACCCCATCTCCATACTGGAGCCCACTGGTATGAGGCTGTGCTGCCCATTGTGGGCTGCACCTGGGTAGCTTCTAGCATTATCTGTGCCCTATGGCCTCGAAAACTGCAGGGTAATTCCGGAGGGCTCGGGGCTCATTGTTCTCCTCAGTGGGAAGAGGAACTACCAAGGCCCCCGTGGGGAAGTGGGAGGAGGAAGCCGGCTCCACGTCCCTTTCCTCGGAGGCTTCCCATCAGACACTTCTCACTATGCGTGGCATCTTGTCCCCGCCTTGGGTCCCTGCACGCTGTGCAACCTCACCAGTCTCCACGTGGACAGATCCTGCTTTGGAGCAAGTCCCTCAGCTCATTCTTTACAGCTGATGGAGACAGGGACTGAGAAAGACCCAAGGCCTTACAAGCTTCTGCGGCTGGCCCCTGGGAGGTGACAGGACAGGTCTGGTGGCCATGACTTACCGGGCCAGGGGCAGGGAAAGTGGTCTGCCTTCATGATCAAGGAGCGGGCGCGGTGGCACACACCTATAACCCCAGCTTTCGGGGCAGTTGAGGCAGGAGGATGGTAAATTCAATTACACAGTTTGGAAATTTAGCAACTTAGTGTGACCCTGGCTCAAAATGAAAAGTCAAAAAGAGGTTAGGGCTGTAGCCCAACATACTGTACTGAAAATTGACCAACTCACCAGTCAGATTGCTGCTTTTTACTATTGCTCTGTCCAGGCAATTTTAAACAAGCTTGATGATAAAATACTCCCCCTTGGATTAGGGCTGCTCAGCCTCCCTTCTAGAGCTCCCTGTTCTTACTGCTTGCCTCTTAGCTGAATAGTTTCCCTGAAATTTGGTCAGCAAATGAAGTTTTTTGTCCTCACCCTGCTGACCAAATGACTTAACCTCCCCGGGCCTGAGCTTTCTTATTGGTAAAACAGAACTAAAATAATGCCTGCAAATCATAAGAGAAAGGATAAGTATAAAAGTCAGCCTAAGAAGCCCAGCGTGGGAACACATGGCTGTAATCCTAGCTACCCCAGAGGCTGAGGCAGGAAGATTGCCACTTTGAGCCCAGCCTAGGCAACTGAGCAAGACCTTGTCTAAAAAATAAAAACTAAATGGCCAGGGATTTAGCTCAGTGGTTCCAGTGCCTGCCTTGCAAGTACAAGGTCCCGGGTTCAATCCCACATACAACAAAGCTGGATGTGGTGACATGTGCCCTTCACTCGGGAGGCAGAGACAGGAAGATTGCTGAGTTCAAGGCTGAGTTTAAGACCAGCCTGATTTACAAAGCGAGACTCTTTCTCAAAAAAACCCACAACAAACAAACAAAAATGAAAACTAAAAAGGGCCATGGGTGGGTGCTGTACACTTGAAATCCCAGCATTCCGGGAGGCTGAAGCAGGAGAATTGCAATTTGAAGATTAGCTGGGGTGATTTAGCAACTCAGCAAGTCCCTGTCTCACAGATTTAAAAAGGGCAGGGGACGTAGCCCACGGTGGAGGCCCCGTGTTCATCTCCAGGACTACAATAAAGGAAAAAAACCCAAACAAACCAAAGACTGGGGATGTAGATTTGGTCCCCAGTATTGGTAGGAAAAAACCACCCTGCAGAGGACAGGGTATAAGTGTAATAACATCCACATTGCAAGTCTGTCCCACAGTGTGACGGGTAGGTCATTCTGAGTCACTCCGCTTTGGCAGTGAAGAGTTGTTAAGGGATCGAGCCTGGTCTTACTGTGGGCTTCAGGGGCCAAGCGGGCACATTTCCAAGCACTGCGACGCTGCTCGAGTTGTGCCCTTTTCAGACCACAGAGGAGCCCTCTGAGGTGACATTCTGGGCCCAGTCAGGTTCTAGAGCAAAGCCGGTCCGTGGGAGCCCAGGAGTGAGAAACAGAGGTTTGGGCCTGAAGAGGGGTGTGTCCTGCCACACAGCGGGAGTGCTGGCACACGGGGAAGGGACGGATTTACTGTCCCTCGGCAAACTTTCCTCCTACGTGACTTTTGCAAGCCAGCCTCTGGGCCCCGACTCCCCCCCTCACCTCTGTCTGCCTGTCTGCAGCTGGATGGCAAAGTCCTTTCTGGAACATTATGTCATGGTTCTTCCGGTGACCTTGATTGTCTCCGTTTGACAGAGAAGAGGCCCAGACTATTGAACAAGCCATTCAGGGGTTCGCTGGGTAGCAGAGGGACTCTGATGCCAGCCTGGAGACAGGAGAGTGGAGAGTGGGAGGAAACCTCCATTTTCTCTTAGGTGTTTTCTGACAGGAAGTTTTCTCAGGTGTCACTTGGATGGCAAGTCTGGACCAAGAGTCAAGCACTGCATCTTCTAAGAGCTCTCTTTGTCTTCGTAGACCACAGAGTAGCTGTTGCCTCTTGCCATGGAGGGGAAGTCACAATGTGTGGGCTTGGCATGTGTGTATATATGTCTCAATCTTCTCATACTTCCTTCTCCCACAGTGCTGAGGTTTGAACTCAAGGCCTCATACCTGCTGGGCAAATGCTCTACCACAGAACTACACCCCCAGCGCCATTCCCATGTTTGAACCAGTGTCAGCAGTCACCTCTGTAAGAGGCTGGCTAGCTCTTCTCTGCTCCCACCCCGAATAACTCCTGGTATCTCTGTCCCAAGGCCCTTGCTACTCACTCATGACCCCCACAGCCCAGCTGGGTGGTTTCTGCATGACAGGGTCTCAGCTTCTGGCTGTGGGGCTTTCCTGGGAGTCAGACATAATCCCTGTCTTCACCTGCCCATGCATCTGCTGGTGCCCTCTAACGGGCACAATAGCACCATGGCAGGTTCTGCCCTTGCTCATCGGCAGCAGCCTGGACATGGTCCAACTCAAGATCCACTCCCATTGTGCCCAGATAATCTTTTGTCTTGATTGGCAGGTTGATATTCCATCAGTTTTATTGGTGACCTCCCTCAAGCAAAAAGTGCTGTGGGAAGGTCAGGGACTTAGCTCAGTGGTTCTGGTGTCTGCCTGGCAAGTGCACGTTCCCCAGTTTGATCCCTGGTACCACATACCACAGTGCCAGGCATGGTGACTCACGCCTGTAATCCAGCACTTGGGAGGCAGAGGCAGGAGGATTGCTGTGAGTTTGAGTCTCACCTGGGCTACATAGCTCAGGTCCAGCCTGAACTACAAAGTGAGACCCTGTCTAAAAAAAAATAAAGAAAGTGCTGGTGGGAAAGGACAGGGAATCATAGGAGGAAGAGTGGTGTGGTTTGTTTTGTTGTAAGTTTTGGTTCTCAGGCCATTCACCAGGAGGCTCTTACATAATCCCCTCTCCAGGCCAAGAGCTAGGAGATCAGAGTGTGAAACTCAAAACTCTTAATAGTTTTTAAATTCCCCAGGTGAGCCGGGTGTGGTGATACACATAATCCCAGCACCTGGGAGGTTGAGGCAGGAGGATCCCAGTGAGTTCAAGAACAGTGTGGCCTACATAATGAGTTCAAGGCCAGCCTGACCTATGTGGCCCAAAACAAAAAACCACACAACATCAACAAAAAGCCCCTGGGGATTCCATTGTGTGATGCACTCATTACTGTAGGGTTAAGAGTTGACTGATTGCATCAAACAGCCATCTTCGCATATCTGTTTATGCCCTGGAATTATGGGAGTAGGAAGCAGCTTTTTTTTTTTTTTTTTTTTTAGGTTTTTGGAGACAGGGTCTCGCTTTGTGGTTCAGGCTGGCCCTGAGCTCAGCCTCAAACTCACACCACAATCCTCCTGCCTCTGCCTCCCGAGTGCTGGGATTACAGGCGTGAGCCACCACACCCGGCACTGTGGTATGTGGTACTGGTTGCTGCTGGGTGTGGGTCTCCACACCCAGTATTGTTATGTGGGTACCGGGGAATCGAACCCGGGCCCTTGCGCTTGCAAGACAGGCGCCGGAACCACTGAGCTAACTCCCCGGCCCTTTTTTTTTTTTTTTTTTGAGACAGGGTCTCGCTTTGCGGTTCAGGCTGGCCCTGGAGCTCAGCCTCAAACTCACATCACAGCCATCCTCCTGCCTCTGCCTCCCAAATGCTGGGATTACAGGCGTGGGCCAATGCACCCAGCACTGTGGTATATGGTACTGGTTGCTGTTGGGC
>PVIR01020255.1:0-30840 GCA_004026965.1 Petromus typicus
AAAAAAGGAGCAAGAGATGGCCTACAGAAGAAATAAAGGAACTGGTTTACCATAAAGGACAGGTTACAAAGCTTAGTGAATACATTAGTTAGGAAGTTTATTAAATACTTGGTGTCTTTAAAAACAGAATGAACTTTGATCTAAATAAGCTATTGGTTTTTAAAGCAAATCTGTGTTCTAGCAGACTGGTTTTGCATTCCTATACTTTTGGTTAGCAAGTTTCAAAACACTGGATGATTTGTGGTGGTTGCAGGAGTCTCTGCTAGCTACTATATCTATAAAAAGAATGTTTTTATTTAGGTTGTAATGTTTGTAATAGGTGAACATGTTTGCGTGGTCACAGAATATGAATTTTAATCTGAAAAAAATCAAACATAATTATATAACCTAGGAGTTAAATGTCAACATTTGAGACAAATTATAAGCAAATCCATTTAAACACATGCCATGTGGTAGCACATAAAAACAGGTACTGTAGGCCTATCTTTATCATATTTTTCTGCCTTTCTTGATCTTACCAGAATTCAAAATGCCCCACTTTTCCTTCCTCCCTAGCACAGTAAGACTTGCGCCTTCCATTTGGAGAGAGATTTATATTAGGAACACATAAATAGGGGGAGATGCCCTCTTGACTAATTTTGTGAGGTACAATGAGGAGTATACATGTTTGATTTGCTCTTGGGAAGATGAATGCAATAAATACAGAAACTTAAAGAAAGGTGTAAATGAAACCATGACATGAATTTACCACACTGTAGTCTGTTTAAACAGCATTTAAGAACAGAGATAAATAAGCAGTCATTACAATCACTTCAAAGAAAGACTTTCCAGAATAACATAAATATAAATTAGTATTAAGTAAATCCCATCAAAACTTGAAACTATCAACTGAAACAGGAAATTCTGCATACCTTAAAAGCTTAACTCTAAAATTCACAATAAAGAAAAACTAAACTAAGTATCAGAAGAAGGAACAGATAGATGAGGAAAGGAGTGAAAAAAATATAGGTGAAAAGAGGAAGGGTCTGAGAGAGGATAATACTACTAGTAAGCTACCAAAGTACAAAGAGATTGTTGTAAACTAGAACAATTCTTCTGGTGCAGCAAATCCCACCCCACCACTCTATTCCACCCTAATCTTAAATGTGACACTTGGGTCAGATACTTAGAATCTTGACTGAATACAGAATCACATGAAGGGAGGCTTCTATGTGAGAAGAAAAAAATGAATCATTAGGTTTTTAAAAAAAACCCTCATTGTTGCTCCTAAGAAAATGGGTGAATCTCAGGACCGGGGATATAGCTCAGTGGTTCCAGCACTTGTCTTGCAAGTGCAAGGGCCCAGGTTCAATCCCCATGAACCACATAGCAATACTGGGCATGGAGACTCACCTCAGCAGCAATCACTACCACATACCACAGTGCTGGACGTGGTGGCTCACGCCTGTAATCCCAACACTCGGGAGGCAGAGGCAGGAGGATTGCTGTGATGTGAGAGTTTGAGGCTGAGCTCAGGGCCAGCCTCAACTACAAAGTGAGACCCTGTCTCAAAAAAAAAAAAAAAAAAAAAAAAAATGGGTGCATCTCATCCTGAGATATGGAAAGTTCCAAATGAGTTTAAAAAGTCTTACTATGCTAATGCAAGAAAGTAAAGTTGGGGGGTTCATCACAGGAATAGGAGCTAGCCTGAAAGGAACTACTGTATCATTAGCCAAATCTGGAGCAATTTGTGCACTAAAATAAATACCTGTCATTCACAAGAATTAGAAAAAAACAAAAAAGCAAGTTAAATTATACCATAAGAAACAGACGAATTCAGAATGTGGGACACTCACTCTTCAACACAAGTATCAACTGGCCTGAATTCCTCAAAAGGTTGTTTCACAGGGGAAAGGTTTAGGGTGAGATTGATAAACCAAAGACAAAACTGATGTTAACATAAGAACAATTACTGAGGTGAAAAACATCTATAAAAGATTCTTGAGACAACTAAGAAAACTGGAATAATGATTTGGTAATAGTTGGTATTGTGGAATTATTGCTAATTTTCTTAAGTATCATAATGTGGTTTATAAGGTAAAATGTTGTTTTTAGGAGACACGTCTTAAGTACTAGGGTTAACATACATGACAGCTGCCTCTTTCAGGCAGTTCAGAAATGAGCAAACAAATGTTAAAAATGTAAATTTATAAGAATGTATATCTGAATGTATATACTAAATTGACATATTTATATAGATTATATAAGTTTATATATACATAACCACAAGGGTAAAGGAATATAGTGAAAAAAACAATTACTGAATCTAGGTAAAAGAGATATATGGTAGCTCTTTATAATAATCTTTCAATTTTTATTTATATTTGAAAATTATTAAATAAAGTTATAAGAAAACTCTTTTAGCTTTTGTTGTCATCTATTATGACTTGGCTACTTCTATTCTCCTGTTCTCCCATAAATTAGCATAGGAGAAGCAGAATCCTACACACCAGGATAGCCTCCTAAGAGCTCTCTAACAATCTATGGGTTTCTGGTCCTTAATTTAGGTGACAAACTGTTACTGAGTACTCATCACATGAGTACTATATGTACTCATCACATGAGTTACTATATCATGTCTCATGATATAGTAACTAGAATCTGTCCTTCAGCCATGGAGAGGTGCATCCAAGGCAAACATAGCAAAAAAGTTCATGTAGGGCTGGGGATTTAGATCAGTGGTTCTAGTGCCTGCCTTGCAAGTGCAAGGGTCTGGGTTCGATCCCTGGTAACCACATACAACAATGCCGGGCATGGAGACTCATGCTCATCTGCAGTCAGTACCATATACCACAGTGCCAGACGTGGTGGCTCACACCTGTAATCCTAGCACTAGGGAGACAGAGGCAGGAGGATTGCTGTGAGTTCCAGGCTTGCCCGGGCTACACAGTGAACTCAGAGCCGACCTGAACTACAAAGGGAGACCCTGTCTCAAAAAAAAAAAAAAAAAAAAAAGTTCATGTCAAAAAGGCCTGCTAAGCTCTCCTCTAGTCATTCAACACATGCTTTCTTGAATACTATGTAATGGTCGTAAGCTTCAAGACAGTAATGTAGAGTGAGTGAAAACACAGACTTAGGTGTTAGTCCAACGCTACTGATTCAAATTTTCTGGCACTCAATCTGCAGAGCTGGAGAAGAATTTCACATAAATGCTGATATTCTTACTAAGTTGTGATCTAAGCAGGAGTACAATTCTCTGATACAAGACTGATCGATAACTGGAGTATTTAAACAGCTCTTTTCGAGGTTTGTATGTCTACTTTGCTTCTTACGCAATTTCAAAATCAAATGGTATACAATGAGATGTGTTATTCTGTCTTTTGCTCAGATTATTAGGCCCTGAGGTTTTTTCAGGAAAACACCTACACAATGGAAATTCCTCAATGGTTATTTTTATAAATTTAAGGTAAGAACACTTACTTAAAAGTAAACATGTAGATATCCTAAAAAGCAAACTATCAATATACAAGACTGATTCAATTTTGATTTTTTATAGTTTTCTTTTCACACAACATTCTTAAGAGAATATACATTTTCAAGAATTCACCATAGACATTAAAGTCAACATTGCAAAAGCATTTCTGCTGAAAGCCATACATTTTCTCTTGCTTCTAACCTGCTTAAATATTTATCTTTTATTTAAAGGCACTATGCTTCAGCAAGACACACAGTAGAAATATTTTCCCGATTTGGAAGGCTGCTTTAAATCAATTCTGCCTTTTGTGAATTACAGCAACTAGCCTCGCATTGTGGAAGAAAAAGCTGTTATCACACCCTTTCACCCAAGAAGTCTCTTCATAAGGTACAGTGCATAACAATGAATAACACTTGCAAATTTCCAATTTCAAAAAGGAATTCCTAATAAAATATACCAAATTCTCTAGACCCTGAAATATCATCACTAAAGTTGAGTGAATAATGCTTTGTGAGGCTTCTTAGCCTCAGCCAGGAGGAAAAGACTTAGCTCCTTAAAGAAAAGTCATCTCTTTCTATTTCCTATCTTTGAGCAAAAGATTTGTTCTTGTCAGAACTTAGAATCCTCCATGAACTATTAATTTCAATATATGGTATACTGCTCTTTCTTATATTTGTTTACTTGAAATATTTATGTCGCTATGTAAGTCCATTCGAGTAGAAACATAAGCTAAGAGTCCTTTAATTTTCTCTTTCCCAAACTAAGTAATCCAGTGACACTGTATTTCTCATATATTTCCTTTTCTAGCCCTATTATTTTTGTGCTCATCATTTTTCCCTTCTTCAGAGTCAATAATCTTGTCATAATTAGTTATTACTAGGAACAAGTGTTAGAGTATCTGGATGGTTCAGTAATACCTATCTGTGGGTGTGGTGCTTCTAAAGTAAGATAAAGATGTCAATTTAATTCTCATTTTTAAAAAGCTCTCATCTGATTCTCTTAATACTCTCATTTTACAAACAAATTTTCACTACAGAACAACTAACAACTTATCCCACGGTATTCTGTCAGTGAACTGCAAAATGGCATAAATTCCTAGGACTATCATAGCAGTGTGTCTTAAAATGTAATGTATTAAGGAATCACCTGTGGGACTTCTTAGACAGCAGATTCTGATTCAGTGGATCTGTGGTAAGGCCTAAGACCCTTCATTTCTACCACACTTCCAAAGAAGGGAAAACTGCCAGTCCCAGCAACAAACATCAAAAATAGAGATCATCTCTCCAAACTTTTTTCCACACCACTGGAAGGAGGCTCATTCTCCTTCTTTATATTTAAATGTAACATTGGATTCCTTTCTTTCTTCCCTCTAATTCATATTGTAAGGTATGTAAGTTTGTTTTAGTCCACTGCTTTTTTAGAAGAAAGTATATAGAGAATAAAAGAGAAAATAGACAATTTTCTTCACTAATATGAAACCAAATTTTGTCTTCCCATAGCAGAATAGTATTTCTATTGTGATTGACTATGGAAGTAATAATAATGAGCAAGTATAACCAGTAGGGCTTAATAATTTCAATGGGAAATAATAAACAATTACCTTTTCTTTATACTTTCAAACACTCAAGGTCTACCTCTCTGAAACACACGTTTAAGCCTAAGTTCACAGTATGATTTCTGAGTAGAGTTCAACACTGCCAGCAGCTATGGCCTTTGGCAAAAGCATTCTCATCAGAGTTCATGCACCTTCTAATGCATCATGAAAATATCACCCAATACTTATAATTCAAAGTAAAAACCACACAAGCTCAATAAAAGAGGATTCATAACTGTAATCAAAAAGGATAAAGTTCTTATACAATGGAATCATATTAATATTTTAAAGTTAAACTTGAAAAAGTACTAGGAAAACCCACAACTTCATCTCTTAAGAATGACAGACTACTGATCACAAATAAAAATCAATGCTCAGGGAAAAATTAACTTCTATGTGGAGGTTTATTATTTCAATAGAGTAAATGCTGCAAAGACCAAAGACACTAAAGCATTTTTTGAACAACTTTACTTTGCTGGTTCCTTCTATAATTGAGCTTATGTGTACTGCTTAGCTGGCATTTTAAAAAGTGGTGAAGAACCAGATTATTTCCCTGACCTTCCTCCCAAGAAATGTTATAAAAGAAGATCTCAAACATTCAAGAAGAAAATATCACTAAGATCAAGGATTCAGGCTTTTTAAACAAATGATTTACTATTTTTACTCTATTGACTATTGAAATAATCCAAGTGGCCTAGGACTTAATATTGAATGAGACCTATTGAAAAATTCAAAGTAATAAAAAAGTCAATGATTTCTATTTTTTTCTGTGTGTGATTATTTTAAGCAATCCAGCTAAGAGGCAGAACTTTACCACATTTAGTCTCTGTCCAGTTTCAACATTGGAAAAACATTTTCTGGACTAAGATATTAAATACAACATGATGTGCTCAATGTTAATAGCCAGAAAAAAATAATTTTTTTAAAAAATTAATGCATGGGCTGGGGATTTAGCTCATTGGTTCTGGTGCCTGTCTTGCAAGCGCAAGGACCCAGGTTCGATCCTGGTAACCATATACAATACTGGGCGTGCAGACTCACGCACAGCAATAATCAGTACCAGATACCACAGTGCCGGGTGTGGTGGCTCACGCCTGTCATCCCAGCACTCAGGAGGCAGAGGCAGAAGGATTACTGTAATGTGAGTTGGAGGCTGAGCTCAGAGCCAGCCTGAACTACAAAGCTAGACCCTGTCTCAAAAACAAAAAACAAAAAACAAAACAAACAAACAAAAATTAATGTACTGGGATTTCTGGTTGTAGATAAGATGGAATAAACATAATTTTCCTCTTACTAAATTCAACTTAAACTCCTGCGTGGATATCATGTCAAAACAAATATAAAACCACACTGGAAAACAGAAGAAGGCAGACTGATTAAGGGACTTCAGAATCCAAGCAAAAATAGCATTGAGTTGCTTGGTTTTGACTTTGCCTCCTGTCAGCAACTCAGAAATGCTAATAAGCAAAGATAAAAAAAAAAAAAAAATCAATGAGAAAAATTTGTTCTCTCTAACCAAATGAAAAAAGGAGCCTTAACAGACTCAAGTTTTAGACAAGAACTGCTACTTATCAAAGAAAAAAACCTCACCTCCAGATGTCCAGGTGCAGCTCTGCAACCTTCTCTCTTCAGAAGCCTAATCAGGGACCTGGAACTTGAAGCCTTGATTCCACTTTCTCCTCTACTTCATAATTATTAGTGGAGGCTTCATGAGGAACTTGGCATTCCATTTCCATCTAACTTTAATGATTGTTCCTCTTTGCTAGGGTAACATGTGGAAAAGCAAAATGAGAGGGCAGGAATTTTACTAAATATCAGCAGTAATAAATAGAAGCCATCTGGAAAGCTCCTTTCTTTCCTTACAGAGGCTTAGTAAGAGCTCAACTTTCATTCTGACATAGCAACCATGAGGCGCCTACCCCAGGAATCAAAGATCAGGTGCGGATGCTGAACTTGTGACCTGGAAGTAATGAAGCAGAGCCTCTTCTTTCTCCAAGGGTGTGACGTCATAATGATGAAATGAGATGATATAAGTAAAACTTAAGACCCTAGATATCCAGAAACAATTAATTCAAAGTCACTTGCCACACTAAAAGGGCAGAAAATATCAACCTGAATTTTAAAAAAAACCTCACAGAAGCCAATCTCAAAATAACATAAACACTGGAATTATCTGAAAAGGATTTTAAGGAATCATCTTGAAATGTTATAAGAAGTAATCATATAGATTCTTAAAACAAATAAAAATATAATTTCTCAGCAAAAATATAAAGATAAAAGAATTAACTGGAAACTTTAGAACTAAAAATTACAATAATCAAAGTAATAAAGCTCACTGGGTAGGCTAAATAAAGGATAAGACCTGGGAAAGAATCAAGGAAGTTGAAAATATAACATTACTCAAGATGAACAAGAGAGAGAAAATAGACTGAAAAAATAAATAATACCTAAGACAGTTACAGAATGATAATAAAAGGTTCAACATTTTGTCACTGCAAAACTGTACCAGAAAAAGAGCAGAAAGACTAGGGCTAGAAAAGTATACTAAAGAAAAAGCAGCTGAAAATTTCCCCAATTTGGCAAGAAAAACTTGAAAAATCTATAAACAAGATTTTTCCACAAATATTTGTGCCAAAAAAAAAAAAAAATCATAATCAGGCTTCTGACCACTACAGACAAAAAAAGAAAACATCTTGAAAGTAAGACAAAAATAATCCCTATTTATAGGGAGGAGGAGTATTTAATTACAATGGTGTTTGCAAAACAAAACAAGCTACACAATATTTTTCAAATGTAGAAAGAAACTGTCAATCTAGACTTTTATATCCAGCAAATATATCCCCTGAAATGAAGGAGAAATTCAAAGACAAAGTCTAAGAATTTATTGCCAGCAGATCTATTAAAAAAGAATGGCTAAAGAAATACTAAACAGAAAAGAAATTTTTAAGGATGACACTTTAGAACATTAAGAAGAAAAATAGAGCACAAATGTGGGTAAATACAATAGACATTCCTTCCTCTCAAATTTTCTAAGTAGCTTTAGAAATGTAAAATAAAACGGTTTGCTGTCTGATATAAGGAAAAAAATCTAAAATGGAGTGATAAGTAAGTACAACTAGAAATAAAGTATTTACTTATTTTAAGTATATTTTATATCACTGAAAATTAGATGGTTACTATGAACTTTTAAAATATCTTCAATTTACACCAAGCATGGGAGAATCTGTAATTACTGCATTCTGGGAAGCTAAGGCCATAGTTTCCTCATGAGTCTTATCTGAATATATCATTACTGATTCAGGTCTTTGCATGCAATCAATATATGTTGAATGAGTAAATTAATGAATATTTTCTAAGACAAATGTCTCCATTATGTTACTAATTTCTTCTTTTATATCATTTAGGACAATGTCATAAATTATTCTATCTATGTATGATCTCCATAAATTTTGGTTAATGCCCATAAGCCTTTAACTAAGTGAATCCTAAGAAAAGTCCTCATCCAACAATACTTTTTCGTAAGCTGCCAACTGTCTCTCTCCTCATCATCACCAAAATTTTAAAAAACAAACATATTTCATAGTCACTGCTTCCTCATCTCTATTATGTCTGGCCTATACCGTGTTTTCTACCTCTTCCTCTTTATGTTGTATGTCTGACAAGTGATCTTTCATCTACTGATTGCTAAATATACCAATCTTATTTTGAGTTTTATCCCTCTTGTTGGCTTCTTCTACAACGTATCTCTTTCTCAGGCTTTCACGTTATTGGACCATTCTATACTTCTTTACTGATTTTTCTTTCTTAAGTCTGTTTTACTGATTTCATTTCATTTACTCATTAAATACAGATAATTCCATCATATATCCTAGAACTTATTTAGTTTTTATTACCTGTCATGACTTCCAATCTATTACAGCCCTAAACTAAAAACAAACACAGACACACACACACACACACACACACACACGTGCGCGCGCACACACACATCAGATCCCTGAATTTCTTAGCTAGTCAAGAAAAATAGTGTGCTGAGATTCTACAGTAGTCCCACATTACAAATGTGATTATTAATCAGCACAGAATGTGCACATATTTGGTAATATATGATTTATAAAATAGAAATACAAGAGCTGATAAATCTTCAGTTTCTCTAATCATTTTCAATAGCTGCAAGACAAAATATTAGGTTCTCACATTTAAATAACAAAACTTAATGCTGAAAAGGTTTATGGTCTTATTTCTCAGAGCTGTTCAACAGTATCACTTTTTAAACAAAGTGATGATACATGCCAATTTCATTTGAAAGAAATGTAAAATTTACTTTACTAGAGAATAATAACGCACAATTAATTTCTGACTTGATTACCCTTTATAGCGAACCCCAAATGGCATATACTGTAATACAAATGAATAAAGTTAGCATAACCTATAAAAGAAAATCACACCAAATAAAATTAAAAACTATGTTATCTATCCATCAAAATAATTTTTTTCTCCAACCAGCATCAATGACATTATAGTAATACTTGGTTTTCTAACACCCACATGACTTGTTTTCTAGTTCCACCTATATCATTTATGCAATTGTTTAAAAATGACTTAAAGCCATGGAATATGCAAAATAACTCCCTACCTTGTAACAGTTCATGATATGACACTTACACTAAGAGAATAAAGAGAAGAAGCTTCCATTACTTTAGTGCCAACATTTTAAATACGTCTATATCTTCCCAATCCCTGAGTCTAGGTGACGGCTCTGAAATACATAAACCATGGAAAATGGCAGAGTGAAGTTTTTAAAAATGCAGATAAGTAACTGGACATCATCAGGACTTGCTGAGCAAGTCAAGGGAACAGCTAAGAAAGGATTCATAATGAAAGCAGTAGCACACTTAAATAAATATTACAAACAAAGTTTAGTTCTTTCATATAGGCAAATCTATCACTTCCTAATAGATATATATGTGAAGCTGGTTTACAGTGTTCCCCATAACAAGGTCCAGACAGCTAATTCTGTAATTAGCTGACATTTCCTTTGAATATACAAATCCCAAATAAAGTAGATTCTCTGTCCATCTTTGTCCTGGCCTGTTGTTAGCTCCTTCCATTCAAACTAACGGTTCTGCATAGAGATGCCCACAGGCTCGGATGCCTGTACCGAGGGAGACACCCTGTAACATGGTAACAAATCCTGATAAGGCTTAGGGAAGACAGTATGCAATGGCATTATTAGAACAGCTGCTTTATGGAATAAAATTAAGGAATGTCTGACACTAGGAATTTTTAAATTCAGGTCTGTGTCAACTCAGTTGCCTATTAGTTCTTTTTTTCATTAAGTAGAAAGAGTCATGATAATGTAACTAAAATAATTTCTCAGAATATGGATATTTTCACAGCTATATGCTTCGGTATCTATAATTCATAAGAAATCAATTAAAAAGAAATGTAAGGTCTACTGGGTGGCCCAATACTGAGTGACAGTAAGGGTTGCTCTTCCCAGTAAAAATTGTTCTGGGTTTTATTTTCTCATTTAAAAAATATAGCTAGATTACAAAATTAAAACAAATAAAAGTAACACTTCATAATTTAGCTGTCATTTTCACCAAATTGCTTATAACTGTAACCATAAAATGATAATAATTTACCATATGTGCAGCTGCAAACTAAGAAAAGCAATGGTCAGTGCTGCTACAAAATGTGAACCTACTACCCCTCCTAGTGCCCGTGAAAATGAATTGCAACAAAATGTTCCATTTCTTCAATACAGCGTGAAATTTCAAATAGTCAGTTGTAATATATCACTTGTTTAGGAAATACAAATTTGTTCCTGTATTTGATATATGTTAAAACAATTTCAGCATAATGCATCACCAAGCCCAGTACAAATACACAAAACATGTACCCCGGGGCCCCATACCTCATATCTACCAGCTATCTCAGTTTTCACTGTGAAATGAGCTATACCTACTGACAGCTGGTGGTGCAACTTTCCAATTTCAGCAACCCTGTGTTACATTTTATAACAATAAGCTGTGGCCCTTTCAATATTCACTTTTGCAAAGCGCCATATTTATTATATTACTTATTTCTGAATCATTCAAACTGTGATAAGAGTTTTTGTTAGGTTCCCTTCTTTTGATGTTTCACTGACAAATGTTCTGAATGCTGTGTTCTTAACCTATTTTTTCCAATATGCTCACTATGACCTTTCAGCATGATTTGGCCTAGCGCAGTGATTTTCTAGAAAACATTTCTCCTTGCAGCAGAATGGACTGTGTAATTATAATAAAATTTCAGTGCCCCTACTATATTGGAATACAAGAATATAAGAATATAGCAATTATGAATAAATACCCAAAAGTACTTTTAAAAGTATGTTTATGTGCCAATTTTTGTAAGAGTTTTACTGATTTTTGTATCCACCCTTAGAAAAGCTCTGAACAAACTTTTATAGGAATTCAGGAGAAAGACATTAATTTATATGAGTGTGTACGTGTGTGTATGTATGGGTGAGTGGATGTATACGTAAAATAGATTTTAACATGTCTAAAATGCATAGTTTTAAAACTTACACTTTTCCTATTCAATCTGTCAATCATACCAAATAGTGTGTGTCCTTGCTGTAATTTGGCACCTGAAATCTTTCCAGAAGACAGAACTGAATAAAGGTTCAACTGACTCAATAAATAGGACAATTCTTCATTTTGTCTTTATATATCATTGAAAAATTTAAGCAAAAAGTTATATAAGAAACATAAGTAATCCACTAAAGAGATACAATAGAGTTCAAAAGAAAATAAGAAAAGTCCAAAGAATTATTTTCACAAGTGATGAATGCAGTTCATTCTAGGCTTTTTGATTTTCTGAAAGAAAAAACAAAGTAACCAGCACTTCATTCAGAAGAAAAGACAAGTCAGGACAAAAATTTTAATAATTCATAATCCTCCAGTGTGAACTCTTTTGCTTATATCTAAACTCTCACAATTACAGTCAACTTTCCAAATAGCCTACTTTACTTATAAAAGTACACCTCAACACTGGTAGTTTATCTCCATTGGGTTTAACCCTTCCACATCATCAACTTATGGTACATATAGAAAACCCTATTACTAGGCAGGAAGTTTGAGAGTATGTTCCATGGCCATCGGTCTGGATATGACCTGGGAGCAGAGGAGAAAAATCCTGAGCCTCCTCTAGCTGGGCTCACAATTCACACCTGATCAAGCAACCTGATTAGGTGACTGATGCCCACGTTACAACTTGAGAACTAGTGAGAAGCACTAATCAAAACTATTTTTACAGGTTGTAGGTTTCATTTGTGCCCATTTACATGTCTACAGAACTAAGCAAAGCAGCTTTTAGCCACCAGGGTCATAACATTTTTATAGAAAGTTAACTGAAAAGCTTTTTAAAAGAGTTACTGATATCTTTTGGTCTTTTTCATCTTGTTTGGGGCCGGGATTTAGCTCAGTAGTTCTGACACTTGCCTCATAAGCACAGGGTTACAAGTTTGATCCTTAGTACCAAAGGAAAAAAAAAAGAATGTACACATGTAATTTGTTGGTATACAACCTCTTTGGCCCATAATGAATTAAAAATATTCAATTATTTCTCTTTCAAAAAATATCTGGAATAAAATTATGTTTAAATATTATTAACTAAAAGGTATTGCATAAATATGTTAACTATAAAATACATATTACATATACATGCAAAACAGCAGACATCTCTTTAATAAAACCCTACAATTATCTCAATAAATGCAGAAAAAGTATTTGACAAAATTTAACATCCTCATAAATCCTCAATGATTTAAGAGTCTTTGAAGAGCACACCTCAATACAACAGAGGCCACATATAAAAAGTTCGCAGCAAACGCCATACACAGCAATTTAAAGTTGAAAGTTTTCCATTAAGATCAGAAACAAGACAAGGAGACTCACACACATGAGTTCTGTTCGGCAAAATACTAGGAGTTCAAACTAGACCAATTAGCAATAAAAAATGAATAAAAGGCATCCAAACAGGAAAGAAGTAAATTTGTCTGTGCTGTTGAAGTGACCTTATACACAGGAAACCCTACAGACTTCATCAAACAATTGTTGGAACTGATAAATTCAGTAAAGCTGTAGAATATAAGATCAATACACAAAATCAGTAGCATTTCTTTATAAACAATAAATTTGATAAAATTAAGAAATCAATCCTATTCAAAACAGTATCAATAAGATGTTTACAAGTATTTACTTATAAATTTAACTTAAGGGGTGAAAGTTCTGTACATGTAGGGAAGGTAGTGGAGTGAGACAAATGAGGGTCAAGATGTGTCATGTACTGGTACAAACCCTCCATGGTGAATGTGATCATAATGTATATATGAAATGTACCCAATAAAATCAATTTAAAACTTATAAAAGAAGGAAATAGGATAAAAGAAAGAAATAGGTTAGAAAATGAAAAAGTATCCTGTGTTCATTAGTTGGAAGACTTAATATTGTTTAAATATCCACACTACTCAAAGCAAACTACAGACTCAATGAAACTGCTGCACAAATTCCAATGTCATTCTTCACAAAGATAGAAAAAATATTAAAATTTGTATGGAACTGGGGGAAAATGTTGAGATTGTAATAAAAAAGTAAGGAAACAAATTTTATGTATATGGGGGGTGGTAGGGTGGGTAGGGCTAGGGGAAAAAATGAGAATTAAGATGTGTCTTATACTGGTACAAATCCCCATTATGGAGTGTAATCATGATGTGTATATTTAATGTACCAATAAAGATTAAAAAAAAAAGAACCTGAATAGCAAAAAATAATCAAGCAAAAATGATAGCAGCTGTGAGCATCATACTATCTGACTTCAAAATCTACTGCACAGCTATAGTAACCAAACAGCATAATATTGGTATAAAAACAGACACAATGACCAATGAAACAGGAGCGCTTAAAAACAAACTTTGATTTACTGCAAATGATTTTTGATAAAAGTGCCAAGAACATAACAGAGACAGGATAGTCTCTGATAAAGTGTTGGGGAACCTATATATCCACAAACAGAATGAAATAAAACCTTATTTCATACCACATACAAAAATTAACTCAAAATGGATTAAAGGTTTAACCATAAAACCTCAGACTATAAAGCTGCTAGAAGAAAACACTGAAGGAAATGTTTCACTATGTTGGTTCAGGCAAAAAGTATTTGGACATGATTCCAAAAGCAAAGGCAGAGGAAACACATATTAGCACAGTACATTGCACCATAGTAACAGGCATCCACAAATTCAGAGAAAATATTTGCAAACAACATACCTGATAAGGACCAAAACTATGCAAGGAATTCAAACAACTCAAAGGCCAAAAACAGCAAGCTCAATAAAAATGGACAAAAAAACTATAATGACATTTTTCAAAAGATACACAAATGACCAACAGATAATGCTTATCCTTCCTAAATATCAAAGAAGTGTAAATTAAAATCACAATAAGATATTACTACATACCTGTTAGAATTCCATCAAAAATATGAAAGATATCAAGTGTTTAAGAGGATATGGAGAAACGGGAACCCTTGTGCGCAATTGGTAAAAATATAAAAGTATATCTGCGCTCTTTTGTTTATTACAGGATTGTTCATAATAGCTAAGATACGGAACTCTAGATGTCCATCATCATCAGTGAATTGGTAAGGAAAATGGGATAAATAATTGATACTATTCATTTGTACAACATAGATATATGCAGATGATACTATACTACATGAAACAAGCCAGGCACTGAAAGACAAATACTACATGGTCTCTCTTATGTTTGGAATCTAAAACCCAAACTCATGAAGGTAGAGAGTAAAATAGTGGTTACCTTAGGCCTGGCTAGGGATACAGGGTAGAAACAGGGGCTACTGATTAAAAGGCATAACATTTTATTTATACCGAAAAACCTTGGAGATCTACTGCACAGGATGATGAGTAATAAATAGTAATGTACATTTCAAAATTCTTAACAGAGTAGATTTCAAATTTTTACCACAAAAGCATGGTTAGTGGATGAGGAATGATTAAATAATTTTTTGATTTCAATCATTCATTACAGTAAACAGCAAAATATCACATTATATATCCAAAATAATACATACAATTATTTAAAATTAAAAATTAAAGCAAAAAAAAATCCTAGCAATTCATTTCTGACACGTGCCTAGGAGACAGTTCATTAACTACATAAAACATTTTAAAAAATGATTGAAAGTCAACATTTTTTCTCCACTATAAATGCACCAAACTAAATGCCCTGGTTTTAATAAATTAAAACCTATTAAAGAAGTTTAATAATGGCATCTTTTTAATATTCACTATAATAAGATCATCACAGTATTTTGCTGAAAACCATTATACCTCTAATACATGTGTATTGCTACATAATTTAAAATGCCAAGGAGCCAGTTTTTGATAAAATTATTCCTGTTCTCTAACACCATCTTCTGCTTTTCTATTAGGCATATACTCAGTGCACACTTAACTCAGCCTAGCCAGGATGCTTCATTAGTATAAGAAGATCCAAATTACTGAGAGATATATTAATTCCCTTCCTCATCTGTTGATTTGTTCCTTCCAAGACAAATGTGCAAGCAAGGAGGCTTAAGGCTTCCGTAAATACATACAACAATGAGCACAAAAACAATGATACAAACAAAACCAGTGCTAAATCCCACTAGACAATTATATCGTTCCCAGACAGCATAGAGCATAAAAATGGTCCCAGGCTCTCTGAAACAGTAAAGACAGATAGTTTCAACAGTTTCTAACAAAATACAGGGAAATATCCTTGTCATTTGATATAGGACAACAAGTTTATGCACATGAGGTCCAAATGTGCTGTTTTTATTAAGTCACTTTGGCTCTGGGTAAAAGGAGACAGAGAAAGACATAGGATCTCCTTTAGAATATATGATTTCAACTCAAAGTTTGGCAAACTTCTGCTGTGAAGAGCCAGATAAGAAATATTTAGGGTTAGCAAGCTATAAGTTTTTATGTAACTGCTCCACTGTGCCATTATACCACAAAAGTAGTCACAAAGGATGACTAACCGAATAAATGTGGCTGTGTTCCAATAAAACTTTATTTATAAAAAGAAAGTAGCTTTCAGCCAAGGATTTAGCTCAGTGGTTCCAGCGCCTGTCTTGCAAGCGCAAGGGCCTGGGTTCGATCCCCGATAACCACGGACAATACTGGGTGTGGAGATTCATGCCCAGCAGCAATCAGTACCACATACCACAGTGCCAGACATGGTGGCTCATGCCTGTAATCCCAGCAGTCGGGAGGCAGAGACAGGAGGATTACTGTGAGTTTGAGGCTGAGCTCAGGGCCAGAATGAACTACAAAGCGAGACCGTGTCTCAAATTAAAAAAAAAAAAAAAAAAAAAAAGCTTGGATTTAACCTCTGAACTGCAATTTGCCAAGCTTTCCCTAGCCTGAGAACCAGAAAGAACTGGCTATAACATTTCCAGAGAAACAAAAGAAATAAAAAGTAAGAATAACTTATCTCCAAGATCATTGTGCCTGGTTTTAAGAGTGATTAGCTCTTTGAGAACTAATTAGTACCAATATTTAAAAAGCATATACCTATTACAGACCATATGTTATCACATAACCACATTTTTTCTTTCTCCAAGCTTTATCTTTACTACCTTTAAAGTTTCATTATCCTTCAAAAAGTAACAATTATAATAGTAGCAACCTAAAAACATGGAGTTTATGAAAATTTATAATTAGGAGACTCAAAATAGAATTAATAGTAAAAGAAAATGGAGGGGCAGAAGCTGTGAGAAAAACATGATGGGAAATTTATAGAAACATATCTTTTTTTTTTTTTAATCTTTATTGGTACTTTAACCTAGTATCTGTTTTCCTTTAAAACTAGATCACTAGCCCTGATGTGGGCTGAATGTAGATAAAACAATTAGGTTGAGTTTCAGGCTATAAAACTGACATGACATGTGAGAAAAGGAATGTCCCTTTTTACAGTAACTCTTGGTATCAAAACCAGAGTTTAAAAAACAAAAGCTTGCAAAAGTCATTTTTTAAAATACAAGCTTTCAAAATCACACATTAAGCATCTTTCTCTATTTTTGCTATCCTGTGTTTGTGTGCTACCACTGTAAACCTTCTTGTAGTCTAATTTTTATGATTAGTTTTGCTACCATGAAGACAAAACTATTTTCTAATACATAAACAGTTGAGGACTGGGGATTTAGCTCAGTGGTGCCATACCTACCCATGCAAGTACCAAGGCTGATCCCTGATACAGCAGAAAAAGTTGAGTTAACTTCAAGAAATAACCCCTGTTGGGGAGGGAGGGATGCCACTGAGTCATTAAACCCAGGTTTACACAACTGAAGAATTTACTCTCGGAAACACTAATCAGTAGGCAGGGAAGTGGATCTTGAGTTTGGAAACTGACTATATGATTAAGCAGTGGGGCTTCTGGGTTTCTTAGTCTGTTTCTATCTGACAGAAAGAATGATCCCTTTTATGTAAGCAGAAACTTGAGTATCACCGGCAGAATAGGATTATGATTTGCTCTTATCTAAAGCTACATTCAGGCCAAATGATTAAAACACAAAGATTAGGAAAATGTTGCAAAAGCTGAGAAGAAAATGAAAGATAACCAATTGATCCTTTTCCTTCATCCCCACTCTAGAAAGCAAATAAAAAATAAAATTGGCCAAACTACAGAAATCCTGCTTAGCTTTTCTCACTTACTCTTCTACTCTCTTAATTTGTGTTCTTACTACCCTACTATAACAGAAATCTGTCTTTCTGAATGTAAAAACATGTGAAAAAAATATGAGAAACATCTTGGGCAGAAATAATACATACACTAGGGGCTTGAAAATCCAAAGATCCATATATTTTCATTATTTTCCTATACTGATTAAAAAGTGGTATATGAAACTAGTTCTAGTATCATGAAATTGCATCTTCTATTAATTCTGAATGTAAAAGGAGTAGCACTATATATATATATATATATATATATATATATATTTCATTTTGATTTTTACTTCAGAGAAAAGACCTCAGAATATGAGCTACTTTCCCCCATTTTCTGTTGAATTTCACTTTTCTTTCAGGAAAATTAATTATAACAAATGTCAGTTACATAAAGAGTCAAGATCTCAAACTTTTTCTGAAATGAATTAAAGGATTTATTAAAGGAAATGTTTATGATCAATGAAGTATTAAATATGTAGTCTGTATTATAAAGGGATTAAGAATCTCATAAACTTACTTTAAATAATAACTCACTTCTTTTTTAATATTTTTTTTCTCTATGCTCCCTTCAAGATATAAAATAAACTGATAGAAAGCAGAGAAAAGGCCACTATATTTAAGTGAATATGGTTTAAATCTTTTATAACTGATTTTATTAAATTATATATCACACTTTCTATAAAATACAATATACAAATTGGGATTCTATTAGCAAAGACTTTCTTATACAGAATATAAATAAGCATGAGTAAATTATTAAGAGTTAAAACAAATATTGTAAATCAAAAATTTAAAAAGTAAAGTAGTTAAGCATGGTAATTTTTCAAAAATTTATATCATAATATATATTCCTCAACACAAAAACAGCAAAAACAATGCAGAATCATATGTTACTGACCATTTTATTCCTAGTTTAAAATATAAGCTGAAAAGTAAATTAATATTTCACATTTTTAAAAGTCAGTGGAAAATAAATCTTCATATCTGTGATAATGCTAAGCTACCTTAAGAGTGAGGTCAACTAGAACTAGTTTCAAAGAAAAACTGTAGGATAACCAGGATTTTTTTATAAATTCAAATTCTGTGGTGGGGTATACACCAGTGGTAGAGTCTGGCCTACTATGTACCCTGGGTCTAATCCCTAGCACCACGCATAATAAGGTATTTATAATGTGATAAAAATAAATCCTAATTCAAAAGACTTGCGCGTTTGCTGGAAAATATGCCTAACTAATGAAGGAATACACTAACTGACAAACAGAAAGACAGTGAGAGGCAAAAACTATTAACTATAGCAAAGTGTAGGTGTTCAAACTTAACAAGAAAATCTGACTCTGTGTGTGTGTGTGTGTGTGTGTGTGTGTGTGTGTGTGTGTGTGTGTGTGTGTGTTTTATTGGGAATCCAACCCAGGGTTTCATGCATGGCAAATGAGCTACATCCACAGCCCTTAATACAAATATTGTCAATTGCTATGGGATTGTTATACATTAACACTATTCTATAGTATTCAGATTCATTCTAAATGCTACCCTCTTTATCTTAAACAGAGGAGAATTAAAGTAAAACTGAGCTGTCATTGCTTATTTAATCAGTGGAAAGAAAAATAATTATGCAGTAGATCCTGTAACTAGATACACCACCGCACAGCAGGAGATCCATTCTCCTAAACAACACAGACTAAAGCATTATGTCAACTAATCTCATTACAATAGCATATTTTATAGAATATTTTCTCAGTAATCAAAATCCCTATTAAAGAATATGTCTCTATCCATTCATGCATTGCTATTATTTTACAAATTATTATCTCAAATTACTTCTTGTATCTACAATTATTAGATTCAAAATCAGAAAAGGTAGTTCAATAAATGTGAAGTGTTTCCTCTTAAAACTATTTACAAAGTATATGTCATGATTAGAAGAGAAGTCCACCTTGCTTAGAATACACAAAGTCCCAAGAGAATATTGCTTCCAAACTAAAAATGAAAAAGAGCCAAAAAATGCATAAAATATAACTTTCGGGTCCATCAGAAAGCTGAGGCCACAAGGCAATCAGGTGAACTAAATTTCAAAGGGTGGCAAGTTTTTCTAAGGAAAAACAAGACAGCCAGAGGAAGAGCTGGTCATAAAAAGGCAAATAAGAAAACAGCTAAATTTGTAAAAAAATTTTGAAAATCTGGGAGTGAGCTAGTATGACAATTCAGACATTCCTGCAAGAACCACAAGCAGAGTATCCATTCACTCCCTAGATCTTCTTCATTGTTCTCTAACAATGACTTCTGAGAAAAATTTGGGTAGAGCAAACGATCTGTGCAGTCTTCCTCAATGATGCATACACATATAACTATCCATTTCATAGACTCTTCTCTCATAAAATGCAAAATATAGATACTGTTAAGACACAGTTGTAAAATACTTTGGCCCAACTGTCTTAGTTCAGAGTTCTACAACAAGGTAACAGAGACTGAGTGGCTTGTAAATAACAAAATCTTATATCTCACAGTTCTGCCAGCTGATGTCTAGGATCAAGGAACCAGCATCATCTGGTTCCAGTGAGGATCTTCTTTCAAGTTGAAAACTTATTTTGTATCATTATATGGCAGAAAAAAGCTAAAACTAGCATCTTCAAGATGTAACTACTTTCAAAAGACCCACCTCCTACTATTATATGGAGGTTGGAATGTTAGAGAATAAATTTTGCAGAAACAGAAACATTCAGTCTATAACATCGCCTACAACCAGGGGCCAGAAAGATTAAGAAAAGTATGTTAGTACTTCAGAACATAGACACCTACCACTTGAAAAATGGAAAGTCTGGTACAGTGAAATAAACAATAAGTAACAATAAAACATGAACTCACTTCAGCTACTGACTAAAATGACACGGGTCACATGCTAAATGTTTGGGTGAAAGGAGAGGAGAGGCACCATTTCTGAGCATAAGAATTACCCCAGTCTTGGGCCAGGGAGTTAGCTCAGTGGTTCCGGCGCTTGTCTTGCAAGCGCAAAGGCCCGGGTTTGATTCCCCGGTAACCACATACAATACTGGGCGTGGAGACTCACGCCCAGCAGCAACCAGTGCCACATACCACAGTGCCGGGCGTGGTGGCTCACGCCTGTAATCCCAGCACTCGGGAGGCAGAGGCAGGAGGATTGCTGTGATGTGAGTTGGAGGCTGAGCTCAGGGCCAGCCTGAACTACAAAGTGAGACCCTGTTTCAAAAAAAAAAGAATTACCCTGGTCTTTACTGTTCTATAATATACAATCACAGGCACTAAAATAGGGATGAGAGGATGCCAATACTGGGGAGGGGTTCCCCAAAAGAAATAAAATAGTCATCAAAACTAAATACAGAGGAATACAGAGGACCAAGATATTTGAATTAGTAAACACAAACTTTAAAATGGTTTTTATAAAAGAATTTAGTAAAAAGATGGACTTTCTGGACAGTATCTAAATAGTATAAGAAGTAACAACAAGAATCAATAAATGAGATTATATGAAATTTAAAAAGCTTCTGCACAGGAAGCAACAACATCAAGTGGCAATCTACAGAATGGGAGAAAATTGGGCAGCTACTCCTTAGTCACAGAACTAATATGCAGATTATAGAAAGAACTCAGAAAAAATAGGCCTCCTGAAAGAAAAGATCCAATCAAAACTGGGCAACTGAAATGAATAAAAACTTTTCAGAAGAAGTACAGACAGCCAATAAATGCATGAAAATGTGTTCAATTTCTCTGGCCATTAAAAGAAAGCACATTAAAATAATAGTGAAAAAATCTAAAACTACAAATTCTAATTGATATATCTATTTAGTTTCTAATAATAATAATAATAAAGACTTCATACACTGATAAATGCATACTAACATTTATTGCAGCATAATTCATGAGAGCTATATCTTGGAAGCTGCTTAAATGTCCATCCACAGATGAATGGATAAAAAAAATACGGCATTTATAACAATGGAGTACTACTCTGCCATAAAGAAAAAATTTTCAGCCACTGGCAGGCAAATAGATGAAACTGAAGACAATGTTAACTACAGAGCAAATAAAATATTGACAATAGACAAAGAACAAATAAAATATCAATAATAGGAAATGAGGAGAGAGATCCTTTGCAAATAGAAAGGGAAGCAAGAGATGAGGAAAGTTGGAAGGACACAAAGTTTACAAAATTAATGAAACACAACAAACTCCAAACCAAAAAATTCAAAGAACTCCAAGATGGACAGATACACACATGTACTGTTACAAATATTATAGACAAGCTGCTAATCATTTAAGCCAGAAAAAAATCTTCAAGACATAAAAAAGAGGAACCAAAGATTTAGCTCAGTGGTTCCAGTGCCTGCCTTGCAAGCAGAAGGTCAGAAGTTCCATCCCTGGTACAAAAAAAAAAGACATAAAAAGAAACATTTTAAAAGCATTGAAACAAATACACATCACAACAGCAACAATATTTCACATGTGTGAGACTCTTGAGAATTACAAATAGTAAAAAAAAAAACCAATTATCTATTCACTTGTTCATGTTACTCATGTAATAAAACACCTCTGGGGTAAATTAGTTCCTCATTTTACAGATATAGTGAGGATAAGTAAATTGCTCAGAATTCCAGTTAGAAGCTGTTGAACCAGCACAGGATTCAAATGGTACCTTAATCAGGATATAACTCTATTGGTGTTTTTCCTACTAATGGGCCAAGACCTTTTATCTCCACTCTAGAGAACTATGAACAGTAATAATTAACACAACACAAACACAAACACACACACAGACACACACACACACACACACACACATGCACAAAGCCCTGTCTATGCTCCTGAAATAGGAAGTAATACTGATACAGCAGAAAAACTTCCTATATACTACTAAAGTTGACAGTAAACATTAGCAAAGTTTATTAAGTTCCTTCTAAATTAGATTTCTAATGCTAGGCAACAGAAAATCCGGGCTCTAACTGTATTGTGTATATTATTTGGTGTGAACTCCACCTACTTATTCTTTTACAAGAGCACTCTTGTTTAGACCACTTCTCTTTTTCCTCTCTTAAAGCACAGTGAAAACAATCACATCTGAGAAAAAGTTATCACTGTTACCAAGTTGTCTCTCCTCATAACAGGCAAGATTTTGCCATAGTGCTAGATATCAAAGGGGAAATTTATTTTCATTAAGCTTTTTACTTTAAAGTAATACCAGATTCATAACGTTGCAAAGATAATATAGTTCCCATAATTTATTTAGATTTATCATTAATATTTTACATGTTCATAATATATTTGTCATACTAAAGAATTCAATATTGTTACATTGCTATTACATAAACCACATTTTATTTAGGCTACTTGGCTAATTTTTCCATTAATGTTCCTTTTTCTGTTCCAGAATGTGGTCCAAGGTACAATACTATATTTAGCTTTCCTGTGTACTTTTTCTCCTTTAGCTCATGACCATTTTCCAGTTTCTTCACTTTTTATGACTTCAGTAGTTTTTAGAAGTGCTAACAAGGCATTTTTGTGAAGTGTCTTATAATTTGAGCTTGTTTGATATTTTTTTCATGCCTAGAACAGTGTCATGGATTTGTGGGGAAAAAGAAGTAGTAAGGGCCCATTTTAACTATATCATAGCAGGGATAAGAGAAATCCATAAGATATTAGAGATATTAGCTTAGTCTTTGTTAAGATTCTTGTTAGCAAATTATTTTTTCTCTTCTACAGCCTTTGATGAAGATGAGTTCACTCTCAGGAGCAGTAGGGTGAGTAAACTCAACCTTCTGACGGAAAATGTACACAAACTGAAATTCTTTCACAAAATAACAAGTTGTCTTCTCTCTCATTTTACTAATTAATTTTTAAAGTTACTGTTTAATACAGAGTTGATAGAAAAGTGGTCAGATAAGTACATGTCTTAGTTCTGATTTCATCTTAAAACCAAAGAACAAGGGCAGGGGACTTAGCTGAGTGGTTCCGGCGCCTGTCTTGCAAGCGAAAGGACCCAGGTTCGATCCCCGGTAACTACATAACAGTACTGGGTGTGGAGACTCACCCCAGAAGCAATCATTACCACATACCACAGTACCGGGCGTGGTGGCTCACTCCTGTAATCCCAGCAGTCGGGAGGCAGAGGCAGGAGGATGGCTGTGATGTGAGTTTGAGGCTTAGATCAGGGTCAGCCTGAACTACAAAGCGAGACCCTGTCTCAAAAAAACCCCCAAAACAAAACAAAAACAAAAACAAAACCCAAGAACAAGTTCTTATCCTCCTTTCAGTCTAAATTTACTAAAATAAACAAAGTGCCACATTTGAGAAAAAGTAATTTTGTCTAATCTATGTACATACATTTAACCTCAATAAAGAAGTTTCAAGGTATGCTTTGAGTAGAGGAATACGCAACAGCGCTGTTGTCTTCTTAGGCAACTACAGCCATACACACTTTACCGTAGGGTGACTAGGAAGGAAAGAAGGAAAGGAAAAAAGCAAATGAAAACAGTTTTCCTTTTCCTATTAATATGTAATGCCAGGTGCCTGGTACTATCATCTACTATTAGAAATTAATGTGTGGAAGCCAAAGAAGCATACAGCAGATATGTTGAAACAGAATAATAAATTATTCTTGTTTTTTTGAGACGGGGTCTTGCTTTGTAGTTCAGGCTGGCCCTGAGCTCAGCCTCAAACTCACATCACAGCAATCCTCCTGGCTCTGCCTCCCGAGTGCTGGGATTACAGGCGTGAGCCACCACGCCCGGCACTGTGGAATGTGGTGCTGATTGCTGCTGGGAGTGAGTCTCCACACCCAGTATGGCATGTGGTTACCAGGGATCGAACCCAGGCCCTTGCACTTGCAAGACGGGTGCTGGAACCATTGAGCTAAAATCCCCACCCCAACAAATTATTCTTGATTTGACAATAAATGTTTTCCATTCCCAGATAATTATCTTTCATCTTCAGTACACATGGAACTTAAGTCCCTCTGAACAGAGGTCTATTGTACTATAAACTGAACACAAAAATGCCTAGGAATCCCACATTCAGAAGACCTGAATTTGAAAGCTACAAAAGCTGAAGGTTTCAGAAAATAACAAAAACCAACAATGAGAACAAAAAATTGAGAAAACATCTAGAAGAAATCAAAGGGATCATGGAGGAATGAAGAAACAGATGAAATTAATATTATTTGCTAAACTAGCCATTCTAAATGAAATTATCTTTTAAAAAAATTCATAACCTGCCAGGTGTGGTGGCTCACTTCTGTGAGCCAGCACTTGGGAGGCAGAGGCAGAAGGATTGTCTGGGGTACACAGTGAGTTCAGGGCCAGTCTGAACTACAAAATGAGACACTGTTTAAAAAAAGAAAAAAACTAAAAAAAAAATTCACAGCCTTTTAAAAGAAGGCTAAAGTATAATTAATGTAATATAAGTCTGAAAACATGTACAGAACAGTGATCTGTTTGTACTGACAAAAAACCAAGATAAGGTTCTAAACTTGTTTAGTATGCTTTAATTCTGTCTAAAAGGAATTTAGCCTATAGAATATCAGTATTCTCTCTACTTCACTTGAATTTAGATTTCAGTTAAAAAGGTAACAAAAGTAAGCAAAGTTCTGTAAACTTCCAAAACACTTTATAGTTTACTAAATATTTTTATCTCATTTAATCTTCATCATAAAAAGTTTACTAAATATTCTTTTGTCCCTTCACTTAATCTTTACCATAAAAACAAAACATCTTTTTTTTAAGGTTATTTTATTTTTTAGGGTTTTTTTTTTTTTTTTTTTTGAGACAGGGTCTCGCTTTGTGGTTCAGGCTGGCCCTGAGCTCAGCCTCCAACTCACATCACAGCAATCCTCCTGCCTCTGCCTCCCGAGTGCTGGGATTATGGTGTGAGCCACCATGCCTGGCACTGTGGTATGTGGTGCTGGTTGCTGCTGGTTGCTGCTGGGCATAAGTCTCCATGCCCAGTATTGTATGTGGTTGCCAGGGAATCGAACCTGGGCCCTTGCGCTTACAAGACAGGCACCAGAACCACTGAGCTAACTCCCCAGGCCCCAACAACATCTTATCTTAGTATCTTAAAAATAAAACAAGGATAACTTAGATGACTGAAAGCCATAGAAATCCTGGAACTCCCAATGCCCCTTTGTAAATTTATCTCAACTCCAAGGTCTGGATTCACTTGAATACTAAGCATGCTGTAGTTCCTAAAATCTCAAATGATTTCCTGTTCAATAAATACAATGTAGCTTTATATTTCTCTTATATGACTTCTCTACACCAGTACCCTTCTAGGAATGTTACAGTCTTTGGGCTCTTTTTGGTATATGACTTCTTACTAGTCTTCCTTTATTTCTGGTTATTCATCATCATTCTTATCCTAAGGAGCTGCTTGTTTTACACCAAATAAATGTTGTGGTATCTCCTTGGCTTTTACTCTGGCTGAATACTACTCTGCTGATTCATGGAGGGAAACACTTGAGACCAATGGAAAAAAACATTGGAAAGCAGAGGCTGAGTAATTGCAAGACATGACCATTCTAAGCATTAAAAGAAATCTGAAGTCACTAGAGATGAAGAAGAAACAGAAAAGAAGGGAGAAGAACCACCAACTAAAAGAAGAGAGAAACAATAGGTAAATTTATTGTTGTTACACAGCCTTTTTTTTTACCTGAGCACAAGAGTTACCACTTCACACTGAACAAAATGGCTAAATTTCAGTTAGTAACAGTAGCAGTAGAGAAAGCAGAGAACGATTTGCATATACTAACGATAGATGGAAAATGAGGGAGACACTGCAGGAAGAAGAAAGTAAGTGCACATGTTAAGTCTTGTCTAAATCTAACATACAGTGAATTACAAATACAGAAAAAAGTCAGAAGCAGCCAAGCTAAACAACAGGAATGGACTTTATCCATTGCCTAAGCCTGAAAACAGTTCAGTATTTGAATTCAGGGGAAACAAAATAAAATTCTAAACTATTTAGGGAAACAGAACAGAATGCAAACTGTCTACACTATGTCATTTATCATATCATAAGGGAGATAATACAAAATCAAAGTATTACCCATAAAGGCAATCAATAAAGACCAACTCTAAAATGATCCAGATATTGAAACTATTCAACAAAGATTTAAAATAGCTATAACTATATTCATAATGAATAAACATATACAGAAAATCACACAAAAGAGAAACCATAACATAAAATGAATATTAAGAATCAAAAACTGAGTATCTAAAGTGAGTTTTTAATGAATGAACTTTGAAAAAGCAAACTGGTGATGATAGCAGAGTGAATCTGGGAGCTTCAAGTCAGATCAATATGTATCACTGAATTTAATACTTAATTATTTAATTTAGAAGGGGGATTTTATAAATGTTGCCATTTTTAAAATTTTCAGTTTTTACTCATTCACTGCAACTGATACATCAATCCAGGAATCCTATATTTGTGGATCTTAAATTTCTATGTTGTATCTTGGATTCTCTAGTGTTACCTGACCATACTTAGTTCTTGGAGATTTTCTGTCTGTTCTTTAAAGATAGTTCAGGATTTTATGCAAATTATCCTTAGGGTGGTGCAAGGTGATTATTTTTTTATTTTTTATTTTTTTAAGGTTTTTTGAGACAGGGTCTCACTTTGTGGTTCAGGCTGACCCTGAGCTCAGACTTAAATCACATCAGGAATCCTCCTGCCTCTGCCTCCCGAGTGCTGGGATTACAGGCGTGAGCCACCACGCCCGGCACTGTGGTCTGTGATACTGGTTGCTGCTGGGGTGAGTCTCCACACCCAGTATAGGTATGTGGTGACCGGGGATCGAATCCAGATCCTTGCGCTTGCATGACAGGCACCGGAACCATTGAGCTAAATCCCCGGCCCGCAAGGTGATTATTTTGATTATAAAATTACCACATAAAATAATCTAAGAGAAACTTAAATGTATTTGGAAAAAAATGAACTTCATCATACTTCTCCAAAAAAAATATCACAAAGATTAAAAAAAAAAAAAAAAGGAAACAAGCAATTCAATTAAAAATTCAGTGAACATGCATTGGGGGGAACCATAAGTAAAAACCAGCAAAACAAAAGTCAACATAAATAGACTTACAAGTTTCATAGAGGTATTTTGGAATTACCTTTCAAAAATATATTTAATATGTTAAAGGGAAGAATAAAGAAATGAGAAAAACAGATTTAAAGAGATGAACAAGTTAGTGAGAATGAAGCACAGAGAAGATTATATGAAGAGAAATGAAATTATATGAGTAGAATGAAGTAATCTAAAGATCATAAGACAAATAAGGATGGGACAATAGCAATATATAAGGAAATGATAACTAAATAATTTTCACTAGAAATTACACATAAATCTGCAAGATGAGAACGAATTTTAAGTATGGTCAACAGAAGTAAATTCATACTGAAAGTCATCACAATAAAATCACAAAAGCTAGCTGCACTATTAACTAAATGGCTAATCTTTAGCACATTATTAACTTTTGTGGGCTTTGTTTTCTGAATGGTAAACATGAATACAAAAGTTGCTACTTTTTCCTACTTAACTGTATTTATTATCACTACAATTGATCTTGATATATGGATAAGAAAAGAATCTTACTATACTACATTCGTCTACTTCTTAAAGTCACATAATAGAAATACATATATTAGCTATTATCTGACTGTATGGGAGAGACTAAAATGATTCACACATAAACAGGACATGGCTGGGAGTATAGTAGTATAGTTCTGTGGCAGAGAAATAACATGCTTTCTGGTCCCTGGCATCATCAAAGCCAAACAAAAATTACAGAGTTTCCTAGCATTTAGTGCATATAAAACTAAAAAATTATTTTGCAGTTTTTGTATTAAAGCATGTTTCCCAAAAATATATGAACGCATGTGGAAATTCACATGAAAAAGAAACTATAACATAAAATGAATACTAAGAACTGAAAATCGAATATCTGAAGTGAAAAAAAATCTTATTATCCTCACTAAATTGTTGCTATAACTTCCCAGAAATCAGTGCAACGAATATCCATTATTAAATAACTTACTACTTCAAAGTAAGATTAAAGCCAAAAAATATTAGATATTGAAAAGGCATAAAAAATGTATAATAGTAGGTAAAACAGTGAAAACAAGTTAGAAAAACTTTCATAAATTCCTAGAGTGGTAACCACTGCTAAAGAACAAAAACATGAATGAAAAACGAAAACAAAATACTTGCCAGGTACTTACAAAATAAGACTAACTTGAAAAGTCCAATGGGAAGCTTTAAAATGTCATTATCTTAGAATATTTTCAAATTACCTTATAAAATTTTGAAAACTAACATTAGAATAGATGAAACATATATCAAACAATGTATAAAAATAAGTCTATTCATAATAGCCAAAATATGCTAACAATCTAAATGTTCAGACAAATGAGCAGATAAGGACTATATACTAAATATGTTTATCACAATATTTTTCAACCTTAAAAAAACTGGAGGGGTGGCCAGGGATTTAGTACAGTAGTTCTGGCACCTGCCTCATAAGCACAAAGTCCTGAGTTCCATCCCTGGTAACCACATACAACAGTGCTAGGTGTGGTAGCTCACGCTTGTAATCCCAGCACTCGGGAGAGAGAGGCAGGAGGTTTGCTGAGTTTGAGGCTGAGTTCAGAACCAGCATGAACTACAAAGCGAGACCCTGTCTCAAAAAACTAATAAACAAATAAATACATAAATAAGTAATTGGAGGGTGGTAGTGCTACAAGGAAACACGAGAGGAGCTTTTGGGACACCAATAATAAATGACATATTTATAATGGGCAGCTAGGAGAAAACTGGTTTCAAAGATGTTTCATTCTGCCTCTTTACACGTTTTTCATGACAGTGACAGAAAAGCATGAGGACAACAGGAAATACCCACTGCCCTGTGCAAAAATCCAGATTTGAGAGTGGTACAATAGCTTCTGCCTTATTCTATCTGGCCAAAGTAAGTTACACAATTACACTTAGAACAGGAAGACATAGATCTTTCCTTGGAAAACTAAAATCAGGAATAAAGAATTGAGACCAAATATATGGAGTAAAACTTCCGATCCACTTCTGTCACACTAACTAAGCCAAGGTACATAATAATGCTTACCCAATTTGGCTTCAGAAATAGGAATTTTCCCATAATCTTACACTATCAATAAAGTTCATTTTAGAATGCCATATATTATTAAAAAAAAGAGGGTGGGATAGCTCAATTTATATGTATCATTATAAATTATCAGTAATGTTTATGTTTGCATACAAATATTAATATACACTCTAAATTCACAGCTGCAAATTCTGTCCTCTGATCTCATGTAAATACATTCACAAGTGACACATAGTCTCCTAATTTTGTTTGCAAAATCATGGTCAGACTTAGCTATAAAAATATTTATGGGTTTCAGAGTCAAATTGTAAGTTGCAAAAATGAACTAAAAAAAGTAAGTGTCTGAAAAACAACTCTTTCTCACACATTAACTAGTGGTCTCAAAGCTCAAAAAATAATAAATTGAGCCATAAGGAGGAAATGATGCTTTAAACATACTTTTATTAAATGTATTCCAAAGAACAGGGAAAAAAATGCTGCTTTTATTTGAAGTTACTTAAAATTAATAAAAGTCAAGAAAGCAATTCAGTTAATTCCTAAATTTCTCTATTGCTTTAACACTAAAAATTAGAAAATAATGAAATGGAGAGTTCACTGAAAGACAAAAACTATCAGAGCTGATTCAAGAGGAAATAGGTAATCTTAAGTAGTTATGTTAAATCTGTAGTTAAAAATATTTCCTTTTGATAAAGGGAAAACCCACTCTTGAGTGGGTAAATTGTTTCGTTAGTAAATTTTAACAAAAACTTTGTGAAAAGCATTAAAACTCATTCTATACAAATTCTTGTAAGAAATTATAAAAGAAAAAATTTTCCCAAAATATTCATTAAGGTTAATATTATCTTTAAAAAGACATTACAAGAAAACT
>PVIR01020256.1:0-30856 GCA_004026965.1 Petromus typicus
TAGGCAGAAAAATACTAAACAATGAGGAATGTTAACATTCTCACAATGCAAAATTGGTGTAATGAAGTTGGTCCTCTTCTAATCCTTGTATTACTAAGGCTTTGATGGCAATCACTGCACCTGGATTCAGGAACAACAAAGACACATCAGGGGCAGGAGTGAGATACTAAGAGCTAAGTGTTAAATACAGAAAACTTACTCATGCATCATTCCAGGGAATCCATACTGAGATTATACCCACTAACAGTAAATGTATAGACTCTTGACTCCTTCTTACAGCTCAACCTAGCTTCCTTCTGCCTCCCCAGATTGAAGCGCTGACTCCTTTTCTATTATTTTTTTTAGATTGAGTTTATTGGTTCATTTTAAGTATACATTATGATCATATTCATCTTTGGAAATTTGTACCTGCACATGACATGTCTTGATTCTTATTATTTCTCATTACTCTGCCCTCTCTCCAGTCTCTTCATCACCTTTATACATAAGGTTTATTTCAATATTTTTCTTCAAATTTTTTCTTCCCCTTCTTTGCTTTCCCCTACTTCTTCCTTCCCCAAGAGGAAGATTTTCTTCCTATTTCATAATACCTATTATATATTTTGGACCTCTACACTCTCACTTTCTCTTACTAGAGAAATGACATGGCATTTACATATGTATGTTCTGCTTATTTCACTTATGAGTATGGCCTCAGTATGCATCCATTTGCCCATTAATGTCTCTAATTTATCATCTTTATTGATTAGTAATACTCCATTTTATTTAAACACACACACACACACACACACACACACACACACACACACACACACACACACATCTTCTTTATCCAGTATCCAGTGAGTGGGCATTTGTGCAGTTTCCAAGATTTAGCTATTATAAACTGGGATGTTATAAATATAGATGCACATATATCACTGTGGTATGATGCTTTTATTCATGAATATAAACAGCAGGGAAGTAATGGAATCAAATGGAACCTCTAATCCTAGTTTTTTTAGGAATGTCTACAGTGATTTCCACAGTGACTTCCCCAGTCTACACTCCCTTTAACAGTGGAAAGAGTTCTTCTGTACTGCTTTTATTCCCCTAGGACCACATACTTCATAGCATACATTTGGCATTGTATTACCATTAGTGGCTCATACTTCTTGCTCTTTTTACTAAATAATGAAAAATTTTCTTGAAAATGGTCTTATTTCCTTACTCTTTACTCATCCATTGTATGTGTTGAGTAAATGGAATATGTTCCTGTGTCTACTTTTAGTTATTTTTTCCCTGTGCACATAGCACAAGAAACAGATTCCAAGTGAGGGTGAATGTTGTCACTAACAATTTTAAGCACTGTGACATTTCTGATAAGTGTTCACACCTGCTATTAATTAATATAACTCCCTTTAAATGGCTATCAAAAACAGGGCTTGCTGGGGCCAAAGCTTCAGGTAAATTTTGCTTTTTCCACATAAACTTTAGGGTTGAAGGCCAGAAACATACATGTAATTCTGTTAAATGAAATAGACTACATTGCATAAATAACACATTGTACCAATGTTCAGTTTCTCCATGCTGCATTATGAGCTACTCAGAATTCAGTATAATAATCTTTGTCTTTTAACTGTCCTCTTAAACTGGGTTTTTTTGAGCTTGTTGATGAATTTGTCTTCTATCATCAAAAGAGGGTACATATTAAAAGGATTGCTCCACAATGTCTCTCTCACCTCTAGGTCTGTTTTTCCCTAAGCTCACATTAAATCCACTTGCACTGTATAGATACCCCAGCACCTAGAGATGAAAAAAATAGCTTCCTGTGAGTGGTTACAGACTGAGGAGAATGAGATGGCAGTGTTCATGTGGGACACCATCTATCGCTTCCAGGGGAAATATCCTTACAATGGACCTCTGTTGATTAGCTTGAAAGAGACTTTAAAAGACTACTGTTAATAGATGCAGAGCCTCAGGGTGAACCCGTTTCAGGACAGCTTGGCTGAAAGTGCTGAGTAGCTTCTGGAGCAGACTGAGGATATGATGATTTTCCATCACAGCCCTGCTGTGGACACAGAAAGCCTGATGCAGGTCTATTTTTATAGAACCTAAAACTAATGCCAAGATAGAAATACTTAATGTCCTATTTTCCATCAGAATGTGTCTACATTATATCCATAGCTAGAAAAGAACACAGGAAAATAAACAGAATAGGAATGTGATTCTCAATGACTAAATAATAATGAAAAAAGACCAGGACAGATAACATTATCATAAGTTGCACAGTAGTTGTTCAACAGTATCAAAGCCATGATGTTAGCTGGTAACAGGAAGTTGATAAAGAGATGGGAAGATACTACTTGGAATGCTGTTGTAGATGTATGTCATGCTAAGTGAGAACAAGGTGGTCCCAAGCACCTCATGGTGAATACCTTACACAAGTGTGTTCATGGGAGCCGGGGATTTAGTTCAGTGGTTCCAGCACCTGTCTTGCGAGCACAAGGGCCCAGGTTCGATCCCTGGTAACCACATACTTGGCATGATGACTCATACCCACCAGCAATCAGTACCACATACCACAGTGCCGGGTGTGGTGGCTCACACCTATAATTCCAGCATGCAAGAGGCAGAAGCAGGAAGACTGCTGTGATGTGAATTTGAGGCTGAGCTCAGGGCCAGCCTGAACTACAAAGTGAGATCCTATCTCAAAAAAAAAAAAAAAAAAGAGTGTGTTAAGAATATGTAGAGGTAAGGTAGCCAGTCTGTGTGGCCAGCTAAAGAAGGACAGTGTGATGTGTGAGATCTGTGTATAGATCCTGTAGCCAGATGTCTGGGTCTGAATTCTGGAACTGCTACTTTTTTATCCATTGGCAATAACATTTCTCTATAATTCAGCTTCTAAAACTATAAAATTGGAAAAGCAGTAATAAAATATATTTGATTGGGTTGCTATAAATATCATGTGAGTCACCTTAGCAAATGTACTGACACACTAGTGGTTGGCACTGAGAGAATACTGTATGAAGATTTAATGAATAAATAACAAAGCTCTACAATATTTGCTCAGCATTGTAGAGTATATCTTCTAAAGATGAAAATTTCCCTAAATCAAAGAACACATTTTAGTTTAATAGGCACTTTTTATATTTTGATGCTCTGGATATGCAGAAATACACAGGATTTGGACACTATTCTCAAATATATTATAGTCCAGTTGAAAGAACAGGAGAGGTTTAAACACTCGTCACAAAGATAACAGCATTCAAAATAATACATAAATTGCTCTCTATTTTAGATTCCAAGTAGTCAGTATGAAGATAAGTGTGATAGATTAGGAGAAATCTTTTTGTTTCTGTATCATCACATATAGTTATTTGAGAAGTGTCCCCTATGAGTGGCAGTTCCACTTGTAGAAGATTTCTTCCAAGACAAATTGTACAAAAAGAAAAATGGAAGGCATGGTCAGGGATGTGACATATACTCTTGGCTAAAAGTTTGTTTTTAGTAATGAACCTATATTTCTTTTGTCATTAATTTATATGTAGCCAGCAAGATGTGCATCCATTTCATATTTAATAGTAGTACATTTTATACAAAGTTTTCCCACCAGTCTGTGGGCACAGAAAAAGATTTATTGCTAATGTTCATGGATTTTTGTATCCCATCCAAAGGAATACATCTGGTGCACATGATACCAGGCTTTGCTTACCACATTGCCAGAAAAAATGCAATATGCTTAGAATCTAAACATTTTAAAAATCAAATCAGTTATGGCACTGGAAGATAGAATGCAAAATCACCAGTAATGTACAACACATTTAGAAACTACTCTTGTCCACAAACAACTGAGTTGCTGCTTGTACAATCAAACTAATGTTCATGATACTCATTTGATTAGCCATATATAATGAAGAAACTTAGTTTCTGTTTCTGAACTACTTTTCCCCTTTCTATCAACTTGCCTTCTCACTTTATATAGCCTCTTGCTCTTTTTTCATTTTTTCTCCATTCACTTTTGCAATTTAACTTTTTTATATTCTGCAAAATTAGCATTGACAGCAAGAACATATCCATTTTTCTTGTTTCTTCCATTTTCATAATAGATTCCTTTATTTTATTACTGTCATTATTTTTGTATTGCTTTTGAACAAGATTTTTATAGTTCTGACCAGTATGCTGTAGGTACCAATGTGTACTTATAAGATCCAATGAGATAGATTGTCATAAATACCTTTGTGACACTGTGACAAGTCTCCAGAGTAGTGCATCTAAACTGAAGACTAATCTTGTTAGGATTACTTAAAAGATTTTAAAAGTCATGTTGTGTATTGTAACCTTAACTCGATTAAAAAAAAAAAAAAACCCTCTGTGTATTTTAAGCCCCATGTATTCTATCATCCTTAGTCACTGTTTACTCACTGTCCAGAATATCACCTCATCTTTAAAAGAGGCTTCATAATTCATGTTTCTCTTATAGTCATGGCGCCAAAAGATTAACTTAAAATGGGGCCGGGGATATAGCTCAGTGGTTCCGGCACCTGTCTTGCAAGCGCAAGGGCCTGAGTTCATCCCCTGTAACCACATAACAATACTGGACGTGGATCCCCGGTAACCACATAACAATACTGGATGTGGAGACTCATCCCCAGCAGCAATCATTATCACATACCACAGTGCCAGGCATGGTGGCTCACGCCTGTAATCCCAGCACTCGGGAGACAGAGGCAGGAGGATTGCTGTGATGTGAGTTTGAGGCTGAGCTCAGGGCCAGTCTGAACTACAAAGTGAAACCCTGTCTCAAAAAAAAAAAAAAAAAAAAAAAAAAAAAAAAAAAAAAAAAAAAAAAAAAAAAAAAAAAAAAAAAAAAAAAAAAAAAAAAAAAAAAAAAAAAAAAAAAAAAAAAAAAAAAAAAAAAAAGATTAACTTAAAATGAAGGAGAATACCCTCAGAGTCAAGTGGAACAAAGTGACAGCAATGACCTAGAATCAACAGTGAAGAATCATTTAAAATGAATTATCTACTTCAAGATCTAGATGCTTTTTCATGCATATTTATTTGGAATAGATTCAAAAGAGTAAGATATCCTAAAGCAGTTTTCCTATCACTATACCATTAAAATTGTCTCACTGATAAATAACAGAAATGTGAAATTTGACTTTCTATGTCTTGTAAATTTATAATGCACATTAGCCAAAGAATCCTTTAATCATATCCTGTAGTCTTAAAAAATTTAGATGTAACTCACACATTGTAAAGTCACCATTTTGAAATAGATAAAAAGATGGATTTTTTAGTATATTCAAAAGGGTATACACCTGTCTCTATTATTTATTTGCAGGATATTTTTGTCACCTCTTTAAAAAAAAAATCCTTTTAACAAGTCTTCTGTATTCATCCCCCCCTCTTTGTCCCTGGTAATCTTTAATCTACATTCTATCTCCAGGGACTTGTTCAATCCAAAAAATTCATATAAATAGTCATACTTTAGGCTTTGTGCCTACATTTCACTTTTCATGTTTTTGAAATATGTTTGTGTTACAGAATGTACTAGTTCTCTATTCCTTTTTATGACTAAATAATGTTCCATTGATTAATGGTTACTTGTATTGTTTTCATTTTTAGTTCTAAGGGTAATGCTTTTGTGATCATTTACACACAACTTTTTGCATGAATATATATTTTTGGTTTTCTGGATATACAGCAAAGATTGGAATTTTTGGTAATACGCTGACTCTTAAGGAACTAAAAACTCTTCTTCACTAGCTGTACCAGCAATGTCTGAACAGTCCATATCCTCACCAATCCTTGATATTTTTTATTTCATATTAGCTGATGTAAAGTGTATATTATTGTGGTTTCAATTTGCATTGCTTTGAAATCTAATGATTTCAGACATTTTTTAATATGTTTATGAGTCATTTGTATATCTCCTTTGAAGAAATTATTTTATTTAAATCTTTGCTCAGTTTTAATGGTTATTTAATTTTTTAGTTTGAGTTGTAAGATATCTTTATATATTAAAAGTACTAGATATCTATCTGAAATATGAGTTTCAAATAATTTTTCCCACTCATTAGTGTTCTTTTGCCCACATTTTTGTTAGTGTCTTCCTGAAGTTGATTTTTTAATCCTATCTGGCAGTGATGAAAAGATCTTTCTAAACACTTTAGTCAGTGCTGTAGTAAACTGCTGTCATATTTTTCCCTTCCTTATTATATAGACAAGGGTGCTTGCAAAGGTATTAATCTATAGAAGTATAAGAGAAAATAAAAATGTTCATATTTCAGTGTGATTGCATTTGAACATTTATGTTGATCTTCATTTGTGATAACCCACATGGAAAAATAATGATAAACTGCCATAAGTATAATTCTTTTTTTATTCCCTGAAAATGAATTGATATTACTGGAAGAGAATAGGTTAGTTTTTCTGCATATTGTCAATGAAGAAGGTGGTGAACCAAACCTCTATGCTGTAGAACATCAATAAATATATGCTTTTCTTGCCACAGAGATCTCAGTGAAGGGACCTTAGAGGCAGCACAGAACAAAAAAAGACTTTTCTAAAACACAGAACTGCATTTGACCATTGAGTCTGTAGCCATCCACACGAAGCTGGCTGAGAAGCAACGGGGAGCTCCACATTAGATCAGTCTTTGTGTCTACTTCGAACTGGTGGAATTTATGACTATAAAGGGAGCTTAGGTGACTGACATATGACAGCTACCAGCCTTACAACAACTTTGTCAAGTCTAAAATGGAAAATACTGTTGATGAAGTCAAATAGATTAAAGGTATGGCATGAATAATATACCATGTAATAGGAAAAGTGAACAGAACATAAATAGTTCTGTGTTTTTGTTGATGTTATGTTTTAGGGAGACTGTAATTTTAAGCAAAAACTATTGTTCATACTTGTATATGGAAAGTAATTTAAGACAGGGAAGAATGAAATTGTTTTCCTTGGTACCTACAGCAACAGAGATAATAATTCCTGGAAGTTCCTTCTCCAGCCCCGCAGGTATGTTTTAGTTACAAGTGGTTACAAAAAACTTTAAATGGATAAATGTTGTATGCCTCATCCCCTCTCCTCTGCTGGGAGTTTATAGGCCATAGTATCTTGTTCACTTCTGTGGTCCCAGCGCTTAATCTAGGATTTGACACAAAATAGCACTTTCTATGTGCTCTAGTGCAGTAAACGAATCAACAGTTTCAGGGATTAAAATGCATAAAAAAACTGAATCATCATTTTAGATTTTAAAACATTCAAATGTTGTTCGAAATACTTTTCATCTATTTATGTGTATAGACTACATGTCAAAATATAAGTACATTTTGACAAAGATTTCAGAATAGAAAGTCCTAGTCTTCACTTCCCCACAACGACATACAGACAACCCAAAAAGCCTAAAAAGACTCAACAATGCATTAATGTACAATAATACAGAGCAGTAATAAAACAAACAAAAACCCTGAGAGAATATCCCCATAGAAATGACCTCTTGTAAAGTTAGCATACTGTAATGTAAGGCGATGTCTAAGAGCAAAGGTAGACAGATTATCAGAATTGGCCACCCAAGATGAGCCTTTTCTGGAAAGAAAAAAGCATCTTCATCACTGAGATAAACAACTGCTCCTGCTAGGGAATCCCAGATAGAGAGACCAGGCGGTCACTCCTCTACCAACCCGGGCAGACCCAGCCCCTGTGTTTGTATGGTTCTTGCCCAGGTCTCAACACTAGTGCAGTCACTATTGAGAGCTACTTTATACTCAGGGTCCTGGAGCCCTGTATTCTTGGCATTGTTTGATGTCATAAAAATCTAGGATCTACTTAAATCTTGGAATCATAGAAAGTCTGTTAGGCTACGTGACCACTCAAATCTGACTCCCTGACACACACACATGCCTGGTCTATTGTGACCAATACAGCTTGAATGCCTATGTTCCAAGAACTGCAATTACTATAACCCGGGTCCTTAGATCCCAAAGTCTAAATGTGGGACTATCAATTCTCAGCTCTGTGGCAGTTCTGGATGTGCCATCCAAGGGCACTGGTATTGCCATCACCATAAGGGACTCTACAAAACAAATCCATTGCCAAGATTCACCCTGATACAAGTTCTTTGATGGACATGTTGTTTTAGGTCAACAGATATCACATGTAAGTCATCTAGAGCTTCCAGTGGTTTGAAGTAACCACTCAGAGCCAGCTAACCTGGAGTCTCATGGCTTGTGCTAATGAATTTACCAGATTATTGCCAAAAATTCTAACAATTTTATCACCATTGTGGATATCTATAGCAGTGGCTGTTAAGATTCTTCATCGACACTGACTTCAGCTGACAGAGCACTCAGGAGACTACAGAGCTGCATCTGGACCAGTGCAGGACCATTGCATCCCTGCAAACACCTTCCCAACAAATGCCAGGTTGTAAGGGAGTGTTTTTTCATAGCAAAAATAGTTCGTAAAATATGCAAGAAATGACTGTGATATTAGATGCCAAGACATCAATTTAAAGTAACAAGAAAAATTAAAAGACAAAGATACTTATCATCACAAAAAGGGAGGAAAAATTTTCCAGTAGCTGACCTCAATAAATAGAGATGAACAAAATGTTTGACAAAGAATTCAAAGCAAGTATTTTGAGGATTCTCAGCCAAATTCAAGGAGACAGAGGAATGATTCAACAAAATAAGGACAACAAATGAACCAATTTAGAAAATAAACAGGAAGAATGAAATGATAAAAAAATCCACAGAAATACTGAAGCTGAAACTACGATGAATGAAATGCAAAAAAACAGCAATTGGTTAAGCAGCAAAAAGAATCTGTAGACTCAAGGACAACTTGTTTAAAAATACATAGAAGAAAAGAAAGAGATTTAAAAGAAATGACAAAAATGTATGGGACTTATTGATAACTTCAAGAAAACAATTATTTGAATTAAAGGAACTGAAGAAGACAGAAAAAGATAAGGGTTAATTTAAATAAATAAATAATTATAATTTAGTTTTTAAAATGGAATTCTTCTTACACTGAAAATATATTTCTCAAATTATATAATTTCATGGTTCAAATAAATTTCTGACAACTAAATGATTTCACAATTCTTTGAAGATCAGTTTGCACTTTTAATTTTTTTAAAAAATTAATTTAGTAATATGTTTAAAGTATGTAATGTTTGGTCGGGGATTTAGCTCAGTGGTTTGGTGCCTGTCTTGTAAGCGCAAGGGCCCAGGTTTGATTCCCTAGTAACCACATACTATACTGGGCATGGAGACTCACCCCAGCAGCAACCAGTACCACATTCCACAGTGCCAGGTGTGGTGGCTCACACCTGTAATCCCAGCACTCGGGAGGCAGAGGCAGGAGGATTGCTGTGATGTGAGTTTGAAGCTGAGCTCAGGGCCAGCCTGAACTACAAAGCGAGACCCTGTCTCAAAAAACAAAAAATAAAATAAAATAAAGTATGTAATGTTTGTATATCTTGTGTATATCACACATCTTCATTGCATTTTTGTTTTCTTTTCCTTTCTTCCTCATCTTTTCCACCCATCTGTTGATGCTTTTTCTTTTATTTTTTGTTTATATTTTAGTGCATAATGTTTATATACCCTGTGTGGAATTGGTGCATGTATGTAACACATTCCAATTCCTTTTTCTCATTCTTTATCATTTTCCTCTCTTTCCACTTTCTCCATCTCTAACTCGTGATCCCCTTCCCATTTGAGAACAATATATCTCCCTGATTCCTATTATCTCTGTTTCATTTTGTTCTTTATTTTTACTCTTGTTTTCTCATATAAAATAAATTGCATGATATTTGAACTTCTGTGTCTGATTTATTTCATTTAACATAGTCAGGGTGTGTCAGTTTTCCTACAGATGACTGAAGTTTATTTTTTTTTTAATTGTAGAGTAGCTCATCATATACAATTACCACCTTTTTTTATCCATTTGACTGTTAAAGAACATATAGACCACTTCTCCGATACAGCTATTAGAATTGTGTTTCTATGAACATATATATGCATGTGTCACTGTAATACGATCTCTTTATCACCTTTGGGAAAGTGCTTAGAGGAATAGCTGGTTCAGATGAAATTTCTGGCTTGTTTTGAGAAATCTTCACACTAATTTCCATCGTATTTTTATAGTCTACTCAATGGTACAGAAGAATTCCTTTTGCTCTCTGCAAGTTCTCAGTTTATTATTTGATTTTCTGATGGACATTCTTTCTGGTGTAAGAGGGAATCTCAGTTATGTCCTAATTTGTATTTTTCTAATAATCAGTTGTACCTCTTCTTCTATGAAGTGTATATTTATTTCACTTGCCATATTATGATTGTGCCATTTTTGTTGGGAGGTGCCTAATTTCTTGAGCTCGTTGTGTAGTACAGAGATGAGTCTGTCACCTGAGGAATCACTGTCAAAAACAAATTCACATTCTTTAGTTTGTCCTTTTAGTCTGTTGGTTTTCTTTTGTTGTGCAGAAGATTTTCAATTTAGTATGAATCCATTTAGTGATTCTATGACTATTTCCTGGGTAACCAGAGTTTTCTTCAGAAAAGTCCTTGCCTACACTCATGACTTCAAGAGTTTTATTTATCTTGTCTTACAGCAGTTTGTGTCTTCTGGTTTAACATTCAGTTCTTTCATTTGTTGTATTTTAATTTAATTCACAGTGAGAGTATGGGTTAAGATTCAATCTTCTGCCTGTATGTAGCCAGTTTTTCCAACACTGTTTATTAAAGAGGCTATCTTTCCTCCAGTTTGTGTTTTTGGCCCCTTTGTCAAAGACCACATAGTTGAATGCACTTGAGATTGTTCCATTCTGTGCTATTAATCCTGATGTCTTCCTCTGTGCCATTAATATCCTATTTTTATCAAAGTAGCTGGATAAAATAATTTCAGGTTCAGAATTGTGATACCTCCTGTGTTGCTTTCTCTTTTGTTTAGCCATATAATATATATAATCTCAATTCCAGTTACCAGTGAAGTCCTTGTTAGAACTGAACTTGGCCCTTACTATGTCTCTATTAATATTCTTATCTGCCCAAGATCTCCCATACAGCTTGGTTGATATCATTCTGGGGCTACTTTAGCCAGCATTTCCAAACCTTTCCATACATGTCTTTCAAAACATTTGTAGAAGCTTCTAAGCCACATGTTCAGAGTCAGAGAAATGATTCCACCACTCTGGCATGAAAATTTGTCTTGATTAAATAGACCTTAGATGGCAAGCATGGTGAAGGACAATTTTCCTCTACACCTCTGATTGGTACCACCTATAGTTTTTTATCTTCAGATGCAGTTATTTTTCATATGACAGGTGCAATAGTTACAGTTCACTAGATGGACAGATTTGATATAAAATATATGTATGGTTACACAAAGGAACTTTGCCGTAAGCTTATATGTTCAGAATCAGAAAAGTCCAAATGTTCACCTGCTGAATCAAAGACTGAAGAGTCTAAAATGGCTGCCCATCCTCTAAAGAGCCAGTACATCTGGTAGCAGTAGAAAGTCAAAGGCTTAGAAGCTCACTGAAGAATCACTGATGTAAGCTTGTGCCAGAAAGCCAGAGCCTGGGTTGGACAGCCAGAGTTTACACTGGCACTAGAGATCAACATTCAAATGCAATAGAAAAGACTGGAGTTTGTATGACTAAAAAGAAAATACCTCCTTCTTCTTTCCCTTTTCCTTCTATTTAACCTAAAATTCTGTTCTTGATATATATCTGGGACAATTTTTCCTTCTTACCTGACAGATCCACATTTCAATCACCTATAGAGACATCCAGAATTTGCTAATCTGGTAGGTGATTTTTACTGAAATAGAGCTGATGCACTGTAATTATTGATCACACTAAAATATAGAATGAGCTTAAATGTCCAATAATGGATGAAGGGATAAAAAAATGTAGATTTGCACAATGGAATGCTCTTCAATCTTTAAAATGTAGGAAATCCTGTCATTTGCAACAGTGAGAACATTATATTGGGCCAGGGATTTAGCTCATGGTTCCAGCATCTGCCAGGCAAATACAAGGTCTGGAGTTCAATCCCCAGTACCACAGAAGCTAGGCATGGTGGCTCACTCCTGTGATCCCAGCACTTGGGAAGCAGAGACAGGAAGACTGCTGTGAGTTCAAGGCTAACCTGGGCTACATAGGGAGTTCAAGGCCAGCCTAAACTACAAAGCAAAACCATGTCTCAAAAACTAAAAAAGCTAAAAAACAAAAAAAACCCCAACCAAACCAAACCAAACAACAACAACAACAATAATATACTAAGTAAGATAGCCAGGTCTAGAAAAATAACTTATAAATGACTTCACTTATATTTGAATTCCAAAAAACACCAAAAAACACCAAACTCATAGAAAGAGAATGCTGGTGAATAAGAAGTTGTTGGTTAAAGAATGAAAATTTTCTACTAGTCAGTAAGAATAAGATTAAAACTATTATTGCACAAAATGACGATGATATTTAATGACAGTGTGTACTTAGAAATTGTTAATGAAGTAGATTTGAACTGCTCTTACCACAAAAAAATGAGAAATGTATGAAGTAAAGGTTATTATGATTAGCTTGATTTAGCTACTACAAAATGTTTACAAGTCAGAGCATCATGTACATTAGAAATACACTCATTTTATTGATAAGGATATTTGGATATAATGGTATGCATCTACAGCCAGTGATTCTAAAAATTATATTAAACAGGCTTTTCCCAGCCAAAACGACAGCAAAAAATTTCTATCTACATCTGTCATGAGAGTGGAAGAAATTAGATAGTAATCAATTTCCCATTCAATCTGAGTTGTTCCTGTTCCTGTAGTCCTTAGCTCATACATCCTCATTTTTTTGTTTTTATTTTTGTATGGGTATTCTAAAACAAGTATATTCACCAAAGTCCTCTAAAGAAGCAGGACCTATGGTATATATACACAGGTACATAGGTGGTAGGAGATTTATCATGAATTACACAGCTGTAGAGTTTGGCAGTCTCTCAGTCTAACCTTTGCAAAATGGAAGGCCAGGAAACAAGGTGTATTTCCACCTCATTTCTGAAGCCTGAAAGCCTGGAGCTCTGCTGTACAAAGGCAGGAGAGGATGCAAGTTCCAGTTTATTTTTCCTCTGCTCTTCATGGTCTACTCCTTCTCTCGGTGGATTGGATGAGGCTCATCCTCTTGGTGACAGTGATCATCTTTACTTAGTCTACTAATCCAAATGTTAGAAGCTTCCTCAGAGACATATTTAGAAACACTATTTAATAAGATATCTGGACATCCTATGACCTCATCAATTTGATAGATGCAGTGAACCATCACAGCTAATTATCAGAGTGTTCTCTTTCTTTTCTTTTCCTTGATGACTACTGCAGTGTGAAAGAAGAAAGACCACAACAACTGTGAATTCACTGGTGCCTGTTGTATCAAGGTTTACAGGCAACGCAGAAGCCAGGTTGTACATGGAAAAACCAGATACTAAAAATAGTCAAAAAAGGATAACTTCAGATGACCCAGAAGATCACCAGACCTTACTGTTTACAGTCACCCTTGGTGTCCTAAATGCATTCTTGTGACTCTGAAACTGTACACCATCTTTAATAAAGTGCCCTGGCCTTGACCTCGTCTCCTGTCTGACACAGTTATATAAAAGTAGGCCAGCATTTCTCCTGCCTGGCTGGGCTGGTTGGGATGCAGATTGGGAAAAGGTGTTTAAAGTATTGCAGGATCATTCCCATTCTTAGGAGATCATAGAAATACGTGTAAGTATCTTTGTCCTGGGAATCTCCTGAGGGAGACATTCTAACTTTAAGTCAAATTCTGCACAGCTGCCCAGCGAGTGCTCCTTGCACTGTGACATAGCTGCTGATGACTCCTGTGTTGCCATCTTCTCTCTCACAGGAGAGAAGTGGCCCCAAGTTTAAGGCCAAATGGCTGTAACACTGAGTATTCGGCCTCTCACCTCATCATGAAGATTATGAGACAGTGATCCACAAATTTACTTTGCTGCCTGTTGGAATTATCTGGGGAATTTAAAAGGTAATGATTTCTGGATCCAAGTCTTGTACATTCCAAATCACATGACTTGAGGTGGGGCTTAGATATGATGATTTTTAAAGCTACTAAACAAGTCTAATGTGCAGTCAGTGCTGAGATCTACTGCCCTAGAGAGTTGTCTTTAAATTGCTTATGTTCATTTTAGCATTTTTACTCCACCAAATCAGATGTTTGTAAAGTCACTCAAGCCAGTTGCTGACAAGAGTAAGGTCTCAATAAACACTTTCATACATGTGGCTCTGACAGAAGTCCTTATGTGTACATACACATCCAAAAACATGCATGTGTATGTGCATGCATACAAAATGGCTGTATGTACCTGGCAAGTAAACCACAAATTAATAAGGTTACAGGAACTTTTTAGATGAGGAGAAATATTATAATTTAAGTTTTGAATTCCTAATTGTTGGAAGCATCTCTAAATTGTAGCGAATCATTTTTCTCTTTAAAGCTGCTCTTTTTAAGTTAAAGGAGCGTAACTATCTTGGACACTTAGGTGTTGCTTTACAATGACTTTAGTAATTCATATTTTTTCTACATATATTAGGGAGTTTAAATATGAGAATTCAAGCATTATTCAAAAACCAATGTTTTACTGTAATGGCTTCCTTATCTTTCGTTATTAAAAAATCAAGAAATATAGTCAATTAAAAGTTTGATCATTGAGATCAAAATAGTGCTTTTATGGAAGTTCTGAGCATTTTCACTATGAGACAGTGCTCCTGTATGCATGATCATTTAGATCATGTAGGAACCCAAGGGAAATTATATATAGCAGATTTCTACCAATAGCACCATTTCTATTGATCAGGAGGCCAACATACTCAAAATTACTCCTCCAAAGCTACTTGAAGCCCACATAAGGGACAAAGGTGCTTCACCAGCTAAGAAGCGAAAGGCTTATTAAGACATCCAGCAGGTGGATGGGAGTGTTGGGGGATAAGAAGTGCAGGGAAAAAAAATAGCACATGCAAGATGCTGCGAGATGAAAGTACTTGGCCTTTCCATGAAATGGGATGGATACTATCAACATGACTAACATGGCACAATGGACCACATTAGGGAATGTGGCAAGAAAGATAGGTTCAGATCTACATTGTCCTGGAAGCTTGTCCCTTCATTGTGTTTCTTACAGATATCTATTAAGTTCTGTTCTGTTTTGGATCTACAACAGAGGCTAACTATTTTCACAATAATCTTGTGTAACTAACCACTCCCAAAATCACTAGCTTAACACAGAATTGTGTACTTATTGTGTGAGTTGTAAGTAGCTGATATAGGCTGGACTTTAAGCAGTAAGTTAGGGCCAGATCTGCTCCGGGAGGTTTTATCTTTGCTGCATCAGTTGGAGTCCCAGAGTAATTTCTGTCATGTCCACAGCACAAGTGCTAGTGAGTGAGCCCAGTGTGCAAGTACATGTGATGAGTCTGTATGAATCATATGTGCTAGTGTTTCATGGGCTAAAGGAAGTCACATCATAGGCAACTTATGTTATCTTCTATTAGGGCTTAACATGGCCCTTCTTGTCCCTAACATTTCATCTGGCCCTTTTTCCTTTTTAGTGCCTGAGTTGTTCTCTTCCTAACTGCTTAAAAAGAGGAAGAATAGTAATCCCTATTCATTAACTTAGGAAGAACATCTGGACAGTTGTTTTTGTTTTTCTTCAGTTTTCAGCTGGATGTTTGGCATTATGTCAAAAGTTTTATTCTGAAATGGTTTAAAAAGTGAATCTAGTTAGTATATCGCTTCCTCTCCATTTTATAATAATACACTACAGTCTCACTCAAATCCCCCCCTTGGGAAGCACATTGTAGGAGGAAGAACAGGATTCTTTCCTTGTGGTCCTCATCTACAATAGTAAATTCTTTTCTAAACTGGGAACAATTGGCCCGCTGTAGTCATCCCAGACACTGTGCTGTCACATTACAGTAACATTCTAGTATGTAGGAAATGCTTTCTGTTATTGCATTCGGATCACCACAGTTTCTATTTTATTGCTAATTATGTTTGTTATATCAAATGCACTCATTAATCATTTTTATCGAGATATTCACTTGAGAGTCACATGTATGCCTCTTGACAAAGTTTTGTTTTTTAATTGTCACTGTTTCACTTAGAGAATCTTGACTCTATTAGCAATGTTTGGAAATTTGGAAAATCCTCATGTATGTGGAGATATAATCCTTACAAAAGTGAGAAGTTTCTCTTGTTATTTTCCTCTGAGATCAATAGTTAGAGATCAATAGTTCAAATAAAATAAAATAAAAACACATAAATGAAGTATGTCTTTACTGATACTAAGAATATATATATATATCCTTTTGTTCTGTGCTCCTGAACTGATGTTTCTATGTTAGCAAAGCCCTTATACTAATAGTATGTTAGAGTACTGTATAAAGCACAAATGAACAATAAAGAGTTAACTGCTCAGAAAGAACCTTGTGTGTGGAACTAAAATCTGATCATGAGAATACAGGCACTAGGGGACAAAGACAGGTAAAACAAATGGAGGTAAAAGCCAACAGAACTTGCAAATAGTCTGCATGTGCTACCAAGAAAGCAACCAGTAAAACCAGCGCGAGGATTTCAGAGGCCATGCCATAGCCCAGCACTTTCAAACGTATGTCAGCGGAAGAACCTTTCACTGGATTTTGTGTTATTGGAAGGAAAAGACAACATCATTACTATACTTTTTTGCTTCTGATTTACATAACCCTGCTGAACTAAAAGTAGATGCTCAGGACACCCTTGTTGGATGAGTGAGTAATTATTATACTAAGTGAATAAATGCAGTCTGTTACTGGATAACAAGCTCTCACTTTTCAGGATGCGGTGTGAAGCAGACTTATCTCTGGAGGCTGCCAACATTCATGGAGATCATGGAAGGTGACAACGCACGGATGACTAGGAAAAGTAGTTAAACCTATGCGCAATTTTAAGATCTGAAAAACAGATAAGAATCTGTTTAGCAAAACGCTAGACTCTAGAATATGCCACAAGTTCAGAGGAAGGCAAGAAAGACTTCCTACTGCATATGAAAAGTTGAATTAAATCTCCTTAAACATTCAAAACAGCATAGACCTTGTCCCTAGGGTGGATGAGAGACTCAAGTGGCCTGGACTGAACAGAAAGAAGGACTGTGTGGTTCAGAGACTTGTGAGTGCTTGAACTATATATTAATTCCGATATGGCATTAAATGTTTTTATTTAAAAATACTCAAATTTGGAGCCCTGTGTTATATGTTTTTGGTATTTTTCCACAATGAAACTAGATGAGTTCATCAGAGAAAAGGATATGTGATCTTTGTGATCTTTACTTATAATATCTAAGAACATTATAGGAAATCTACTTATTTAATGTTTTCCCCATCATTTCAATTTTCCCCACCAAAATAAATATTTTTCTTCAGGAAAAAAATGGAGTACACAATTTTAAAAGTTTAGGGAAAGTACAGCAACATAATTGTCAAGAAACAAAAAATGTAAAAATAACCCACTTTTTATATAATAAAAGTTAAACAAAAGATAAAAACTACTAACTGAGTGCAAGAATTGTTTCATTGAGAGTGAAAAATTGAAAGAACATAAATAGAAGAGAAAGAAGCAAGTGAGATGACAGAAAGAAGAAAAAAGAGAAACAAATAAAGTGGATCCACTTTGTATCCTTTTGTTCCTTTCCCCCAAAAAAGACAGAAAACTATTCATTAACTAATAAAATGAAAGTATATGTGAAGAGTAGGAGAAAGCACAAATGCAGAAAAATTAGGTATTATAATAGAGGAGAAAATATTCACAGATACACAAATTTTACTTTGTTCAACTTTGTAGAACTTACTAAAAATGAATTTGAGGGCCAGGGACTTAGCTCAGTGAATCCCATGCCTGTCTTGCAAGTGCAAGGGCCTGGGTTTAATCCTCATTAACCACATATGACAATACTGGGTGTGGAGACACATCCCCACCAGCAATCCGTACCACATACCACAGTCCTGAGCATAATGGCTCACACCTGTAATCCCAGCACTTGGAAGGAAGAGGCAGGAAGATTGCTGTGAGTTCAAAGCTGAGCTCAAGGCCATCCTAAACTAAAAGAGAGAGATCTTGACTTGAAAAAAAAAGAATTTGAAACATGAAATTAAAGAAATAAACTATGAATACAAACCACATCAACAAGAATCCAACATAAGAAGTGCTTAAACCATGCATTTTCACTGACCAATCCATAATCTGAAAGAAATGAAAAAACTTAATTTTATTTAAAAATGTTTTTAAGCATAGAGAAAACCATTTATATCTTGATTTTATGAGGTCTATGTTAGTGAGATTTGAAAAAGTAGCATAGCATAGCAGGGCAGGGTCATTCAGGCCTACAGTTCCAGTATGTGTGCAGCTGAGGCTGGAGGATTGCTGTGAAGTGTTGAGGGTAGTATGGATTAAATAGCAAGACTCTGTCTCAAGACAAAAACAAAAATAAAACAGAACAAAAACAAAAATCCAGACAATGCACTAGACAAATAAAAGTAACAGAATATGATACATTTAAATAAAAATGTTTCTTATATTGATGGAAAAACAAAAGTTAATTATGATCAAGTGAACTACAATCACACATATAAAAATAATAGAACACAACCACATTCTATCCAGGAATGCAAGGGCAGTTCAATACATGGAGGCCTATTAGCCCCATTTTCATATAAATAGATCCTAGGAGAGCAGTCACTTCACCATCTACCTGTATGTCAAAGGACATTTGACAAAATTCTTTTAAAGTTTACATGAATTGACATTTCCTTGATCATAGTATTGAATCCTCATGAATTTAATCATAAGAGAGTAGATTTTCCATATAGGCTCAACTCAGATAGAGGCTAGTGATGATCACCATGACAAGTACCACTTACACTTTTTCTGTGGTTAGTAAGAGTGTCCTTAGTCAAAATAGAATGATAAGAAGCATAAAAATTAGAAAAGATATTGCTAAATTTTCATTATTTTCAGATTATATTCCTATTAGTGGATGAGAAAAATAGCATAACAATGTCATAGTTAAAATTCAGAAGGTTGACTGCATGTTTAATACAAATGCTTATTTAAATAAATCATAATTAGTTGAAACTATAATGACAGAAAAATTCCATCTACTAAAAAGATGAAACACCTAGAAATAAATGCCCCATATCTCTTTGAAACAAGATAAAACCAAAGAGGACAAAGACTTTTACCTGTTTTACCTAAAAGAGTCAAATAAATAGGAAAAACTGAGCCATTTTTAGGTAAGAATAATCTGTTTAGTATAGATAGAGCAGATTTGTCAATTTCACTCTTTCCCTTTTAAGGACATTTCTAAGACATTTCCTCTCCCATTTCTTTTATCTTCAAGTTATTTTCTCTAACTAAATTTTTATAGCATAGATACACTAATATTTATGCATACTGTGTGTATCTGTTCCTCAAATGTAAAAAGAGTAAGCTTATTCTGTCAAGAAACGTTTTTAAAAAAATTTTAATTGATATCTTTATTGGTACATTACATACACATATCATGATTGTACTCCACAATGAGAATTTGTACCAGTATATGACACAATTTATTTCTCATTTTTTCCCATAGCCCTACCCACCCTACCACTCCCCTATATACATGAACTTTGTTTCCTTTCTTTTTTAAGAAACATTTTTAATTTCTTTAAGAGCAATACAACTGACATTTAATATACTTGAAATAAACATTATGAATTAATTCAAAGCCAGTTAAAATACAAGCTATAGTATTTTGATGCCAGAATTCAAACTTTACAAGAATAGACAAAGAAGTTTAAAAAAATAAGAATAATGAAGGTTTTAGATCTTAATCTTCTAGATATTACACAGTGATTGAAAATCTGTAACAAATATTTTGAGATAGATTTTCCAGAATAAATATTTCTTAACTATAGCCAATACATATAGAATTTGTGATTTTTAAAAAAAAGGATTTTTAAACAAATAGATTTAGAATATTTAACTAATCAGAGTAGTAAGAATGGAAAGACACTGAGTTTCTATTGATCTTTACAACCAAATAAACAAAATGGTACATAGTTGATTCCCAAGACACATTAAGGAGTAAAAAGCAAATCCTCTGAGTGTTATTTATATTGCATATGTTGATTAATTTTATGTATTAACTTGGATAGATTATCAGTTCAGTGAAGATTTTCAAAAACTAATTTTGATGTTGGTATGAAGGTACCTTGTACATGTAACTCACATTCATATTTGGTTCATGTTAAATGAAGCATATGATTTTCCATAACATGGATGGACTTCATTGAGTCAGCCTTTAAAATAAAACTGAGATTTCCTAGAGAAGAGGAAATCAGCTTCAAGACTGAAACATCAAGTCTTACATTAGTTTCCGATTTTCCTATGCTCTAAAAAAATATCAAATTTTCAGTCTCCTACAATAACATAAGTCAATTCCTTAAAATAATCTTTTCTCCCTTTAGAAATACATACACATACATAAACATGCTCATACACAGACACTCACAAACCCACATTCAGTTGTGTCTGTTTCTCAGAACACTGCCAAGTTATGGTGTTGTAGCTTCTGTAACAAACTTGTTAGTTATGTAATGCTTTTATATTTGAAGATTGTCTTTGGAAAAATATCCATCAAAGTAGTAAAGTGGGCCAGTCCAGGCCCTTGGATTCTGAATTTGCATTTCAATAAGCTGTGCAATTGGGGAAACTGGCATGAGGAGTGAAAGATTGCAACTTCTTCAGCCTGGACCCCAGTGCTGGCTAATCTTTCCTCTCTTCTCACTCTGAGGTTTTTCCTTTCCTTTTCCTTCCTAACTTTCCCAGTGTGAGGCACATGACAGTTTCCCTTCTGACTCTATTTCTGATTTACTGCCTATTAATAAGTGACTTTTCATTTCTTTTTTAGCTATTTTTCTTTTCTCCTCTAAAGAATAAATTTTAACAGTCTCAGTTCAATCCTCTTTGCTTCCTAAACCCTTAAACCCAGTCATCCATCTGTCCTACAGCTTGGGGACAAGGCCTGGCATGTAGAGGATAGAAATTGCTGCTTGGGTTCCTTGATTGTCCCAGCAATCTCTCTCTCTGTCTCTCTCTCTCTCTCTCTCTCTCTCTCTCTCTGTCTCTCTGTCTCTCTCTCTCTCTCTCTCATCTCAAATTTTCTTTTTGCTTATGTTGTATGTTTTTTTTTAATTGAAAGTTTTGTTTAATGAAATGATTTATCTTTTGATACAGAAGATTTTGAAAATTTTCTGACTTTTATACTTTGGGAGCTTTAAAAAATAGTCTAATTGGCTGCAGAGGTCAGACAAGATAAATTGAACTTACTAGTGTGCAAATGATCCAACAGGGGCTTACCTGGTTTAGAGAAAAGCTATAGCCTAAGTGGAGGAAGAGGAAAGAAATATAAAAAGATAGTCTTGGGGGAAAAATCCATCATGAATAAAACCTGAAAATATGGCTTGTTCATACTATTGGTAAGCTACAGAACTTTTAAAGGTTTCCAAAGAATGAATGAGTCTGAAGCCAGCTGTAACTCAAGATGACCTTAAGGTTAGACCTTAAGGTTCTAACAATTCAAAATCCATTCAAACAACTCAGTATCCAAAGGGATTCTTTAGGCTACTGTAGTTCAGAAAAATGAATTCCATTCCTTCACTGCTACTGAGCTCTCACATTGAGAGAGAGAGATAAGGTGAGAGAGAGAGAGAGAGAGAGAGAGAGAGAGAGAGAGAAAGAGTGAAGGAGGAAAGGAAGCAAAGATGGAGGGAGAGAAAAGGAATACAGCAGAGGAAGGTGACAAGATCACCTGCTTTTCACATTGTTTGTATCTGACAGGTCTGCTAGTGTCTAATTAGCATATGTACTATTTCTTATTAACAATAGATTACTGAGATCTCCACTTATTCTTATCACTTTTGAGATCTGATGGAATCCTGGAGGTTCCTGTTATGTAATTACTTGTGTTCCATGTCTGATTTACAAACTAAGACCTGCTTTAGCAAAGGAGAGTCGTTTTATTTCACAGAATGTGAACTTTCTGTCTTGATTTTTAAATTTTTCTATCACTCAATCACCACAGTTACTTCTAGACCAATATATGTGCTAAATCTTGTAACAAGCCCAGTTGTACTTCAGGTAGGAGCCACATGACTTGTTTCTTGAATCTGTATGCTCACCATCTGCTTCTTCATGACATTTCTAGATACCAGCGGTATTATCAGTGCAGTTTAAATGTACCAATACAATAAATTTTAAAAAGAGAAAAAAAAAATCTGTGCTAAAGTCTGGCATGCAATGAGGTTTTTTTCCTACTAGTAACAAATTATAATTATGTGTATGTGTGCAAGTATGCATGTGTATTTATATTATAAATATAATATTTATATATATGGATACACTATGGAATGGCTAAATTGAACTAATTGATATTTTCATATCCTTTTATACTTACAATATTTTTGTAGGGAGAACATTTTAAATCTACTTTGCTAGCCACTTTCAAATACACAATACACTGGTATGAACAATTCTCACAATGTTGTACATAGATCTTTTAAACTTCTTCTGTTTAAGTGAAACATTGTATAATTTAACCATCATTTTTCCAATCCTCTGCCCTACACACACACACACACACACACACACACACACACACATGCACACACGCATACAGGATCCTAGTAGCCACTATTTTACTCTGTTTCTATGAATTTGACTTTAAGATTCCATAGATAATTAAGCTTATGCAGTATTCATTTGTCTTTCTGGGCCAGGCTTATTTTACTTAGCCTAATGTCCTCCAGGTTCATCTATGTTGTTGCAAATGACAGAATTTATTTCTTCTTAAAAACTGAGTAATATTCCATTGTGTAAAACATTTTCCTGTCTATCTGTTGATGGGCATGTAGTTTGGTTGCATATTTTGTCTATCATGAGTAAGGATGCAATGAATGTGAGGTGAAGCTATTTCTCCAACATACTGATTACATTTTCCTCTCTATAATATCTAAAAAGATGGTTAAACTTATTTGATTATAAGAACATGCAATAATGATATGTTGTGGTGTACTCTCTTGCAACGCTGAGAAGTGCAAGTGAGCCACAACTATCATTTGAACACTTGATAACAAAAGTGAACAACTGCTAAGCTGCAGTGCTTATATGGTTAAATAAGATGTTGGGTAGATTAAGTATATTATCTGCATTTTGTGCTTATGGTATTTTCATCTAATGATTGCTTTATGACGATGCAATTCAACTCTAAGTCAAGGAATGTCAGTGTATTCAAAATTATTGACTCACATGTTGGTTGTATTTGCAGTAGTTTGAAGGACTTCTAGTGGCTTTCCATAATGGCTATATTAATTTACATTGCATAGAACTGTGTAGAAAGGTATCACCTTCTATTCATCCTTGCCAATAGTTGTTCTGTCTTGTGTTTTTTATAAAATATTCAGATAAGTGTTAGATGATATTTTATTTTCACTGTATTTGCATTTCACTTATGATTAGCACTGTAGAGCTATTTGTACTTTTAGAGAAATACTTTCTCAGATACATAACCCTTTTGTTACATAGGATATTTAATTTCTTACTACTGAGTTGTTGAAATTCCTTATATGTTTTCGGACATTAGTCACTCAACAGATATATGTTTCACAAATGATTTGTCATATTCTCTAAGTTCTCTCTTCTGTTGACTGTTCCCTTTGTTATGCATAAATATTATAGATTGATGCAATCTAGTTTATCTTTGTTTTGTATCTGTCATCAAGGTCGTATTAAAAAATCTTTGCCTAGACCATTGTCAAAATTTTGTGCATTTTTTTCAAATAATAATTTCTTTCTGGCAGTACCTTATTCAGATCAAGTATATTTCCTGTTCCACTGACTTTGTGTTAGTCGTGTTTGGTTTGTGCAATGCAATTTGGATCTTTCTGCATGACTATTGGACTTAGAGTAGCTTTCTACTTGTTATGCCTTCCACCATGAAAAGAGCGTTGCCCAGGTGGTTACTTTACCCACCTAGGTTCTGAAATGAGAACAGACTTGGAGCCAAATGGGATCCAGTTGGTTTTAAGCAAAGTGACCTGAGGCAGCCAAATCTGTCATATAGTACATACAAAAAAAAAAAAAAAAAAGAGGAATAAAAAGTTGAATGTTTGTTAACACAAAAAGAATTTAAAAATACAATGTCATTTGTGATTTCTGGGAAAGAAAACCCTTGTATATGACTAGTAGAAAGATATATTGATACAGGAGGCCAGTGGTTCCTGTGCCTACCTTGCAAACACAAGGGCCCAGGTTCAATTCAGGTAACCACATACAACAGTGCCGGGTGTGGTAACTCATGCCCACCAGCAATCAATACCACATACCACAGTGCAGGGCATGGTGGCTCACACCTGGAGTTCCAGCACTCGGGAGGCAGAAGCAGAGGCAGGAGGGTTGCTGTGAGTTTGAGGCTGAGCTCAGGACCAGCCTGAACTACAAAGCAAGACCTGTCTAAAAAAACGATATACTGGTACAAATCTTATGAATCGCAATTGTTTAGAATAGTCAACAAAACTGTAATTACAATTTCATTTCTGGTGATTCATGTGACTGATATGCTGCAAATGTGCATGATATTATCTATTCAGAGTGAGTCACTATGCAACAGACTCTAATAGCAAAAGAATGGTAACTGTCCAGAGGTCAAATACTTAGAGAACAACAACACAGTGGAATACCGTATAGCTATACATCTCTAATTTGTTTTTAAAAAGTTAAATATGCATAGATTATTAATTATACCTTTAATAAAACTAACATTTTCCAGTATTCATCTATCAACAAAACAATGTTTCTCAAATAGCAGTCTCCAATCAAATATAATTTTCGAGGTCTGTGTTATGTATTTTATTATTAAAAGTCATTTTATCAACACAAAATTTATCTACATATACTTTATCTCATGTTTAAATTTTAATATATTGTGAATTGAATGTTGCGTATAGGACAAGACAGTGTTTGAATTTATTTATTTTGTATGTGGAAAGCTCATTTTTTTCAGCACCAATTTCTTTTGCAGAAACTATTTTTTCTCATAGTATATTCTTTGTATCTTTGTTGAAAACCAGTTGAACATGCACATGTAGAATTTCACTAGTCTACATGTTTGTTTTTGTGTTAGTATCATACTGTTTTTACTACAATCACTTTATAGCAGATTTTACAAGACATTTGTTTGGATAAACATCCAAAAACAGGATGATGTCTGGGAAGATGAAATTGAGATTGCAAGTTGGAAGAGCAAGCTCTTAGGATACTCTCAAGCTGTTCAACATTAGTTTGATTTTGACTAGGAACACTCTCATAATAAGTTTCAATACTGTCCACTCTTTAAATTCTAAGGAGCAGAAAGATAGAGCATTTTACGCACTGGCTCCTGCTCTGCAGACCCAGGGCAGCCTCTGCGAGTGCTAAATCCAGGTTTGCTTAAGGTCAAAAATGGCCATGTGGGCTTCTTTTGTCCTCTGATTTGGTATATCAGAGGAATGTTTGCACAGAAAGTCCACACTGTATGACACAGACACAGAGTTCGCAGACATCTACTTATACTCAGTCCCTTCTCTCTTTCAGAGTATAAAAAAGACAGGACATAAAAACTACCTAATACTGTATCAGTACAAAACAGAGCAGCTGCACTGTCTAGTCTTTTTCAGTAACAAAATAATAATCATTTTATGTTTTATCTTTTTGTTATTCGTTATTACTTCTCACTCTTACACATGTGCTTTTCTGTGGCACTATTTCATTCTAATTAATGTTCTTTTCTTTTACTGTGACTTTGAAACGCCATAGCAAAGTTGGTTAGGACTGTGTATAAATTATGAGTAAAGCAGCCATAGGTGAAATTCTGCAATGCTTTAAAAATATATGATACTAAGACTTTTGATGTGGCTCTTGGGCCACTTACTTCTTCTTAATTTCTCACTTTTCTATTTTGGCTAGGCAAACATAAATAACTGACTACTTTTCTCTCAAAATTATTATCATTATTCTTAATGAACAAACAAATCATTATATCATTTTATAAGCATTATAACTTTATTTTGCTTTTAAGTAGCACAAATAAATTAATCAATCCATAGATTAATAGATAGATGGAAAAAAATGAGAATTAAGTTTTTTCAGGTACTGGTACAAACTCTCAATATCTACTGTGATCATAATGTGTACATAAAATGTACCAATAAAATCAATGAAAAAAAGAAATTTAATTTTGTTCACATTCATTAAATTAAAAAACTTAAATAATATATAATAAGATGATGTGTTATGAAGAATGCTCCCAATATAGAATTATAACATCTTTTTCCAGTAAAAAAGGTATTTCTTTTGAAAAAAATACTTAAATCAAATTTCTACTTCTTCTAAAATGTTTTACAAGAAAATATTAAAGGCAAAAATAATTATAAGGTAAAAAAGCAAATTTCACTTTGAATTGCTTTTATGTTTGGTTCAGGCACTAATAGTTCAAATTAAGTGAAACTAAAACACAAATATTGATTTTGGTGCTGGCTACATTTCTAGGGTCTTTGAAATGTTTAGAAAACAGTCTGCACTGTTCATTTCCTTTTTGTTTGTACGGCACATTGTTCCCAACATTTCTTTGATTCATACATCTGGAATCACTAAAATATGCAGCTGGGAAGAGCTGTCAGTGATATTTTGTTTTCCTGACTAAGAGTTAGAACCTTGACCTCACCAAAGGGTAATCATCTGGGCAAGTTAAAGACAAAGTCCTGAGGAGTGATGACAAGATGAAAGCTCAGGTACTGGCAATCATGGGCTTGGGATTCAGGTTGCCACTATATTTTTCTAAGGTTTGTGAAGCCTTGCGCAGAAGACATCACACTACTTTTGCCAGCCCTCTGTGTCTCATGTCTGTTCACACATAGGCTAAGTTATGGGCTTTCCCCTTCAGTGCTGCTCAGAGTTCTGTCCTACACGTAGGAGATGAGAGAAGACTGTGATCCACTCTCTTGCTAGCAATATACCCCAAGGACCCATAAATCAATAGAAATGTGAAAATCACCTGTATTTCTGGAGAAAATAGTGAGAATTAAGATGTAGACTTCAAAGGTAATGGATGAGAATAGTAGTAAAGAAAAGGGAAAATTAAATGCAAAAATTTTATTTTAATTTTTCCAAATTTTCCTCAGAAGTCAACTCATGTGAAGAAATATGACAAGAGTGGGAAAGCAAATTACCAAAGGGTCTTTCTTTTTGTATCATTTAAGAAGCATAAGACAGTAAACTTCTACAAGGACTTTGGAAAATTTGACAGTGCTCATGAAAGCTAAACAAAAGTACAACCCAACAATTCTACAATAAGCAACATGTTCACTAGACATGTGCAAGAGTGACTCTACCATAACATTTCCAAACTATGACTAAGCCAGACATCCACCAACAGAAGAATGGGTTGATGAATTGTGCATAATTATGGGAATGAATATTCAAAGTCACAAAACAGAACCCCAGCGTATCATTCTATGCCATTACCTGTATGGATCTCATAGACACCAGAGAAATCAGATGAAAAAGATGACTACAGTTTTGGTTCCTAGGAATTGTTACCACTTTATTATTCTAATCACATGAAATCTGAAAGTAGGCCAAGCTAATCAATTGTGATTGGAGATCAGAGCAGTCATTTTTCTGTGGTGAGATTATTAGCTATAAGAAACACAGGAAGTTTGTGAGATAGACAAAACATTATATATCTTTATTTGGTTTTGGTATGTAAAATACACATTCAGATGTTAAAGTTATTTAGAATATATACTTTTTTGGTTTGTTATAAGCCACATCTCAACTCAAAAGAAAAATACCATAATGATGAATTGTTAACAATAAGCAAAATCTAAAGTTATTGAAATTAATGGGATATTCACCTATTATTCTATATGATGAAAGTTGCACTCAGAATATCTTTACAGTGCATTGAAAACACACCTTGTTTTCTTTCTTTTCTCTTCTTTATTATTTTTTTTTTGATAGGAGATCTTTCTAAGTAGCTAAACTTTCCAAGCTGGGCTCAAATTCATATACTCTAACTTCCACCTATAGGCATGTGCCACCACATCATACTCCTGAAGAGAATTCTTAAAATATATAAACATTTCTGGACCCAAGCATATAAATGAATGAGCTCACTTAAAGCCATCAACTTTGAGGCCATTGTTCAAATTATACTAACATTACTTTCAATTGTTGGAACATATTTTTAGAAATTGTCTTCCTAAACTATGAGATATGACTGTGCACATGCATAAGGGAACAGAAAAGTGTGCTTTTAAGCACAATTTGAAGGTGTCTACATTTTCACCATATGTAAATCACTTGAAACTAATCTAGGATGTACACAGGATGTGTAATAGGACTAATGGTATTTTTCATTGTTTTTAAATAGTCAGGTATGCTTGGCCCCAAAATAATGAGAGCAATTATGTTGTCTGGCTCCAAAAATATTCCTCAGGTACATTCCAAAGAAAGCCTCTTAAAATATGTAGATCTATGTTAACAACTGTTAACAAAGACTTATGGTTCACCAAAGCCTTGTAAGTTTGTACAGTCAAGGAAAAAAAATGGCTCTAAGAACCCAAACAAGTACGAGTGAAGGAAACGAAGCAAACTTATATTTGTTTCAGCAGTTCCAACAGAGATTTGCCATAGGATAAGTTGGTTACTAGGAAATGTCACCATTTTAGTTGACTGAAGGGAAGAAAAATAACTAGGAGCTTCAACTCTAGTCCAAAAATGCTTTGATGCCTCTTCCAAAGAGATTAATGCCTTCAGGAGGACTAGGGCCAATAGCAGGAACCTGTAAATCCCTTTACCTGCAGTTTTAAAATCCTCTTATTTTGTTTTGTCAACCAAATACACACCCTTGTTTCTCACATTTTTCATATCTATCCAGTTTTCACTCTTTTATTTGAAATAAAAGAAGAGAAAATTCAGCAGACTAGACTCATCTGATCACTTCCCTCAGGGGAAGGAGGAAAGAGGTGTCTGCCTTGCCCAGGTCTCAGTTTGTTTGTAAAATGATGATACGATGCCTACCTTGCCAGATAGTTGAGGAGCATTTAAAGGAAATTCTTGGCTAAAGATCAAGGGAAATGCCTTTCTCTTTGTGAGGCCCTTAACATTAATTAATTTGCTGGTTTTATAAGCTCCAAGATGAGCCAGGAAGCATTTTCTACAAGTCCTTTTAGTTTCTGCTCTAGGTAATATAAAATATTATCTTCACATTTCCTGCATTATATTTTCTGCCATCTTCCTGTTGGGAAGCTTCTTCCTTTGAATTATCAAAGAAGATTAAAGCAATGAAGGGGGAAGATATGACACAAGAGCCTTCTGACCTCTTTTCCCTCAGGAGTAGATGGTGCCCCTTCTTTCATACTTTAGTGATTGGCAGGGATGCTACCGACTCTCATCTCTTCTTCTTATGTGGGGCTCTGAGATCAAGACTTCTCTTTCCTAACAAAAGTATAACGATATATCAGCATTTACATCTATCTTGACAGAATACAGTATGTTTGATGAATATTTCATACTCTATATAAAGCTTTTCTATTGACTGAGAATATGTGGATGCATAAGTCTTAGTGGTCTAGTCCATTTTTATTTTCATCTGTTTGGCTCAGCTACATTCATATTTAATTTTCTAATCATTATTTAGATCTTCAACTCAGAGACCATTATTTACCACCATTGTTCTAAGTATTAATATGTAATTTTTTTGTTTTTAAATTTTCTTAATTTCCAAATTAAAATATTGCATTTTTTAGCTTCATAGGCAATGTCAGATAAGACTAGCTCATTCTATTTGCTCTAGGTTAACATTATCCACAATATTAAGCTTCTGCAACTCACCTTATCTTCTCAGGGTGACACTCTGATGATCATAATATCTGACCAAAATAAAATATCCTTCTCTGTGGTACACTGTCTCCCTTCCTGGAAGAGTGCAATAAATTTTCAACTTTTTATTTTTATAACTTCTAATGGGCACTAAGAGATTTAGTTGGCTTAATTAAAATGGCATACATGTAATCGCTAAGCCTACCTGCCATGCTATAACCATAGAGTCTTTTATTACATTCAAAGTAGCACTTTCATATGACACCAAGTGTCCCTTCAAGCAAGACCAGCTTTTGCTTTTTTATTTGCTAGATGCTTGGTTTTGCTTTGCTACTAACAGATTCAATAAAACTCTAGAACTCTCCTGTTGCTCCTGTAAAACAGTTACTGGTGGTGAGCACACAGAAAGCACTCACGAGTCAGGGTGTACAAAACAACTCCATGAAAAGAAACTAAGTGAACTGGTCATTCTAAAGCTAATGATGAGGTAGAGTAACTTCCCTAGGCCAAACTCAGTCCTTGATAAAGTGGAGATGTTATATACACCCAAAGACACATTTTTAGTCTTTCACATTTGTTCTCTAACTGTGGCTGCTTCTTCTTGCATGAATTTGAAATGTAAAAGCCATGACTCAATTTAAAGAAAATTCCCACTTCTTACTCAGTGGAACACTTCACCATGTTCTTATCACTGCTTAATCTTTACTTCTTTGGGGAAATGTGGCCTGCTGACTTGTCCATTTGCCTATGTATATCAATGATGTCAAAGAGAAAGTGCTGTGTGATAACAGGCCAAAGTCCTACCCGCGGTTTCCTCAGTTCAGCCACACTGGGGTAGGGCTGATTCTTTCACAAGGG
>PVIR01020257.1:0-30817 GCA_004026965.1 Petromus typicus
TGCTGTAATCTATCCAAAATGCATCTCTGGGACTAATTCCTGTGTAAAAGGCAAAAGAGGGTTGTGTCAAGTCAATTCTTGTCTTGAAAACTATACAGGAATCAGAGCATTAAAACCATTTTGCAGAAATCACCAAGGAAAGGCTGCTAATGATTAAGTTTGATCTCCTGTCCCTACCCCAACTACTGCTTAAAAAACTGTCATAATGAAGAACATTAAAAAACTTCTGCTTAGTTTTCCCTCTTGGTATCCATGTGACTGACTATACTGTGTGCACTGCTCTTTACCAAGAGTCAGAAGTTCTTAACTTGATCACTATGTAAGTAGGAGGTGAAAATTTTACAGGAAAATTGCTATAATGTTCAACAGCCTTCACTAACTGTGATATTTTCTTCTTTTGCACAGGTCGGATCTTGAAAATCAGAGCTGCAGGTAAAGTCACATGAGGTACTCTTAACCTCATGGCTACTTCTCTTGTCTTCTTACTGGTTCAGGCTGCGTTTCACATCATAAAGTTGTTTGTAGTTGTTGCTGTTGTTGTTTTTGAGACATTTATTCCTATTTTAAGTATAATTTTAAGGGTACTAGCTCAGCTGGGCAAATACTCCTATTAACTGCCAATTTTTAACAAGTTCTGGGCTTTGTCTATATCATCCATTTTCCAGAGAAAACATGTTCTTCATCAGAAGCCAAAGAATTCCTACAGATAAAAGTTTGAAAAATGTGACCTTCTGGTAAAGAAAAAATCATAAAAGACAAAAGGAAACAATGGCACCATCAACTACATACAGTCAGTCAAACCAGACCCAAGGACTTCAAACACTAGATTAGTCAGATTCAGAAAGATCTAACCTAACATAGAAAACCAAAAGCAAGGTTGGCATAAGCAGAATCCACCTTTAACACAAATGTTTACCAGAACAGAATTCAGCATCTTGTGAAGAAGATAAAATAACTCAGAATCCTTAAAACCTACCAGCCCAACATTCTGTACACAAGAAAAATATTAGACATGTAAAGAAAGAGGGAAAAAACTAACCCATATTTAAAGAAATAAGCAATTAAGAGTCTAAAAATATTCAACTGGTGAAAATAAACAAACTCAAAACAGCTACTATAAATATGCTCAACAACATAACAGACAACATAAAGGATAAACACAGTGAAGGAAAAAGGGGGAGTCCTGACAGGAAAAAATGAAAACTGTTTTTTAAAATTCCACACCTTAATGTCACAGAGCTTAGAATGGATACATTCATCCATTGGATGATAATTATCTGAGAAACGACAGGAGAGGAAGTGAACTTAAAGAATGACTACAAAGAATTAAACTGAATAACAAAGAAAATGCAGGAGTAAAATAACATGAAAAAAGCTTCTGCGACACGTGGGACAACAGGAAATCATCTGACATATATATATATATATATATAGTTAGAATATCAGAAGAAACAAAGAGAACAGGGCAGAGAAGTATATGTAAGAAATAATGGCTGAAAATCCCCTGAATTTTATGACAAACATCTTGGATCAATAAACCTAAGAAGGTCAGAGAGAACCTTAGATGGGACAAATACAAAGAAAACTACACCAAGGAACATCAAAATTTAACTACTGTAAATGAACGAGCAAAAGAAGAAAAAACATTTTATACTAAGAAACATGACATGTAATACCTTCTTAGAAATAATGCAAGGTAGCTGACAATGGAACAACCTTTTAAAAGTAGTAAAAGCAAACATTCTTTCAACTGAGAATTCTACATGTACTTAAAATATCTTTTTTTTTTTTTTTTTTAAGGTTTTTTGAGACAGGGTCTCGCTTTGTGGTTCAGGCTGGCCCTGAGCTCAGCCTCAAACTCGAGTGCTGGGACTACAGGCGTGAGCCACCACGCCCGGCACTGTGGTATGTGGTACTGATTGCTGCTGGGTGTGGGTCTCCACACCCAGTATTGTTATGTGGTTACCGGAGAATCGAACCCGGGCCCTTGCGCTTGCAAGACAGGCGCCGGAACCACTGAGCTAACTCCCCGGCCCCTTTAAAATATCTTTTAAAGTGAGGATAAAATAAAAATACAACCTGAGAGAACTTTTGCCCAGCACACAAAAATTCTTAAAAAAATAAGAAATGTTACCATGTGGATACTTACACTTACAGAAAGGAAGAGAACTAGAAATGAGAGATGTATTTACAAAATGGCACTTACTCAAAATAAAATAACAGAAGTATGGGATTTATAAATTATAACTGAGTAAAATATGACACAGAGCACAAAGGATGGCACAGAGGACAGAGTGGAATTATACTTTTTAAGCTCCTGCATTTTTTTAAAATCACAGAACAGTATTAACCAAAGGAAAATAGAAAATGAAAATAAAGGAAAAATAAATCAGAAAAAATGAATAGCACAATGGTAGACTCCAATCTAACCATATTAGTAACTACATTAACTGTAAATTATCTCATTATTCTAACTAAAAGGTAAGAGATGGTCAGGTTTGGGGAGAAAAATACTGAATTATACGCTGATAATTATAAAATCTGGTGTGGCTGCATTAGTAATAAGCAAAGGATATATAAAGTAAGAGAGCTGAAACTTTTCACAGACATAACAGGTCAGTTTATCAGAAAGGTACAACAGTCCCAAATACAAATGCAACTAATTTATTTTAAAACACATGAAATACTATCAGACCTCAAGAGAGAAATAGAGAAATCAATAGTCATAGTTGGAGTTTAATAGCTTTTCCAGTAACTGATAAAACAAGTACACACAAACAAACAACACAACATATGACACAGATTTGGCCTATACTACCAGCCACTGTTATCTAATTAATATATTAATAATTAAATATTGAACTTATTATACAGCAATGAGCTCAATATTTTCTGAATATGAATTCTTTTCAAATACAAATGGAGCACTGTCCAGGATGGAACTTACATTGATACAAAAATAATGAGAATCAAGAAACTTTACTAAGTCAGAATCTTATAGTGTATATTTTCTGCATGGAACACAAATTAGAAATGAATAAGACATCTCTGGCCATACCACCCTGAACGCACTTGATCTTGTCTGATCTTGGAAGCTAAGCAGCATCAGGCCTGGATAGTATTGGATGGGAGAAATGAATACAACAGAGGTTCTAAATTATTTTGGAAATCATATATTTAAAAGCAATATTTAGATCAGAGAAGAATCGTTAAGAGAAATAACATTTTAAAATATTTGTTAAACTTTGTGGGATACAGCCAAAGCATACTTAGATGGAAATAACAAGCTTTAAATGTTTGTAGTAGGAGAGGCATTTAAAATCTATGGGGTAAGTTTTTACCCAAAGAAGATAGGAATGAGCCAGGGATTTAGCTCAGTGGCACACCTCAGGCGCTTAAAAAAAAAAAAAAAATGGCAATGATGTAGAAAATGAATGTTAGAGAAAATTTAGAAAGCCAACAAGTAGCTTGAAAAGATTAACACAAATAATAAAATCCAAGTTCAAATGGACTAGAAACAAGAAACAAAAAATAAACTCACTATCAAGAATGAAAGAGGACGGCCGAGGAGTTAGCTCAGTGGTTCTGGCGCCTGTCTTGAAAGTTCAAGCACCCGGGTTCGATCCCCAGTAACCACATACCATACTAGGTGTGGAGACTCACGCGCAGCAGCAATCAGTACCACGTACCACAGTGCCGGGCATGGTGGCAAAAATGAAGAGGAAAAAAGAAGAATGAAAGAGGAATGATTGCTATCTTACACATATTAAAGGACATAAACAAATATTATGAACAATTTTATTTTATTTTATTTTAATTTTTTATTTTTTTAGGTTTTTTGAGACAGGGTCTCGCTTTGTAGTTCAGGCTGGCCCCGAGCTCAGCCTCCAACTCACATCACAGCAATCCTCCTGCCTCTGCCTCCCGAGTGCTGGGATTACAGCCGTGAGCTACCACGCCCGGCACTGTGGGATGTGGTACTGGTTGCTGCTGGGTGTGAGTCTCCACACCCAGTATGGTATGTGGTTACCGGGGAATCGAACCCGGGCCCTTGCGCTTGCAATACAGGTGCCGGAAACACTGAGCTAACTCCCTGGCCTGATGGATAATTTTATACACTGATATGGATAGACCATAGTACTACAAACAATTTCTAGTCAAACACCAATCTAGATGTTTCTATGAAGGTAAATTTTACATGATTGACATTCAAATTAATAGACATTGCATAAAGCAGATTACCTTACCCACTGGTTGGACCTCTTCCGATTATTTGAAAGCTTTAAGAGACAAAGACTGAGGGCTCCCGGACAGGAAGGAATGCTGCTCTCCAATGCCCCCAGCCTTCAGCTACAAACATCCGTTCTCCTTGGGTCTCCAGCAGTGGCCCTGCTTGCATCTCAGACTTGTCAGCCCCTAGAAGTTTTGCTTCCAAACTGCGTTAAGATTCAAGCTGTAACATAACTCTTACCAGGGATCTCCCCCTAGTCAGACTGTCCTGCTGTTTCTGATCTGATCTCTAGGGGTATCAGCCAATTCCTTAAAAGTTAAATTTCTTTCTCTCTTCCTCTACGTACTGATTCTATGTCCCTGTCTAACCTGGGCTCATAAGTTTTCTGTCTAGTAAAAAAAAAATTGAATTTATTATAATAATCTGCAAAAATTAACAAAGAAAGCTTTGAACTGAGACAGTTTTACTGATGAATTCTGCCAAACAAAAGAATCCAAGAGATATTAAAGTGTCACTTCTCACTAAATTATTCTAAGATCAAATGAAATATCAATTAATTCTCCAGATGACAAGTACATTTTATAATTTATATATAAATGCAAAGGGTCTCAAATACTCAAGGCAGTTTTGAAAATGATACACGTTTGGAGGACTGACTATCTGGTTTCAAGACACTACAAAGCTACATACAGTATAATTTTTCACCACTGGTGTTACAACCTTCTGAGTCATCATAATTCTTCTGTGCATGTGGCTGTCCTGCGCATTAGAGATTTTTTTTTTTTTGAGAGAGGGATCTCATTTTGTAGTTCAGGCTGGCCCCGAACTCATTGTGTCGCTCAGGCCAGCCTCGAACTCACAGCAATCCTCCTGCCTCTGCTTGCTGAGTGCTGGGCTTACAGGAATGAGCCACCTTGCCTGGCATTGTGGTATATGGTTTCCAGATATTGAACTTAGGACCTTGTACTTGCCAGGTAGGCACCAGAACCACAAAGCAAAATCCCTGGCCCAGCATTAGAGAATGTTTAACACGACCTTTAGCCTATCACTTCCAACAGGAACCCTTCTCCCCAGTTATAAGAACCAAAGCTAATTCCAGACACTGCCAAATGTCTCCTGCAGGACAAAACCAACCTCAGGTGAGAAAAGCAGAGGTCAAGTAAACAAGTCACTTGTCTGTCATAATGTCAACACCACAAGTCAATACTGAAGAATAAAACCCACTTACTTTATACCTGTATAAGGCCAATGAAGTACGCAGAATTTTTGTCTCTTAAGACTTTCAAATAATTGGAAGACACCCAACTAGTGGGTAAGGTAACCTGCTTTAAAAGAAAACACCAGGAAAGTCTTCATCAAAGAGGGACGGGGACAAGCAGGTAAACTTGTGCAGAAATAATGAATCTCATTCTCTACTCAATACCATGTATCAAACTGAATTTATTTATGGCTGACAGGACCAGGCCCAAATATAAAAAGTGTTAGTTATAGAACTTCTAATAGAAAATATAGGAAATGGGCCAAGGATTTAGTTCAGTGGTTCCGGGGTCTGCCTGGCAAGCACAAGGTCCTGAGTTTGATCCCTGGTACTGCGAAAAACAAATTAAAAAAAAAAAAAAGGAATATAGGAAACTATCTTCATAACTTTGGGATAGGGAGGCACTTTAAAAATATAGGAAGTTCCAATTATTCCTAACATATGATAATCATCACTAAAATTTAAAAAAGCAGGTGTTCACCAGAAGCTACTGATAATAAAGACAAAACTCAAAGTTGGAGAAAATATTCTCAGCACATTTTAACTTAAGTGAGATTGTATCTAAAATTTACTGTATAACAAGCTTTTTAAAACATTTTAACTTAAGTGAGATTGTATCTAAAATTTACTGTATAACAAGCTTTTTACAAGTGCCTGTAATCCCAACTCTTGGGAAGCAGAGGCAGAAAGCTACCATGTTGGAGTACCAGCTGGGTAACCTGGCAATACTTTATTTGAAAATATTTTAAAGTGCTGAGATGTAGCTCAGTGAGTTCAACCCCAGTATGGGGTCACCCTCCCCAGTATGGGGAAGGGGGGGTTAACTATTTTAGTAATTAAAAAAAAAAAAAAAGAACATTTACTCTGGGAAATGAACAAGCAAAAGAAGAAATACAAATACCTCAAAGTACATAAAGGATGCTCACTTACTATCAATGGAATGAAAATTAAAACTCAAATGAAATACCTCAATTTGTCAAAAGGCTAAAATAAAAACTGCTAGAACTTCAAATATTAGAAGGATGTAGAGCAATCAGAATACTGCTAGTTTAGAAAATGGGTAGCTGCTTACGATGTTTATAAAACTACCCCATCATCCAGTTATTTCATATTAACATAATTTCTCAGAAGGAACAAAAATATAGGCCGACAAAAGACTTTTACAAGAATGTTATGGCGGCTTTATTCATATGTCCACACACTATTAATGATAAACAAATTGCAGAGCCAGGGATTTAGCTCAGTGGTTCTGGCATCTGCCTTGCAAGTGCAAGGTACTGAGAGAGTTCAATCCCCAGTAACCACATAAAACAATGCTGGGTATGGTGAGTCACACCCACCAGCAATCAGTACCACACACTACAATGCCAAGTGTGGTGGCTCATGCCTGTAATCCCAGCACTCAGGAGGCAGAGGCAGGAGGATTGCTGTGAGTTCAAGGCTAGCCTGGGCTACATGGTGAGTTCAGGGCCAGCCTGAACTACAAAGTGAGATCCTATCTCAAAAAAAGAAAAGAAAAATGAATTAATGATACAGAAAATAACAATCTCATGAACACTATGTTAAGTAAAACACATTAGAAATAATTCATAAATCAGTCCTTATGTATATTAAGTCCTTATGTATATATCCATGGGGATAGATATCAAGTAGGTACATATAGAATGCAGACATTATCTGGAAAGATGAAAAATATTCAGAAGATAATGAAAATATTCAAAACCTGATATATTGGGGTATTTAAAAATGGGTATATATTCTATCCAGACACAGTGGTGTAGGCCCATAACCCCAGCACTCAGGGATGGTGAGGCATGAGAATCACAAGTTCAAGCCTAGTCTAAACAACTTACTGTGACCTTGCCTCAAAAAATCAAAAAGGGGACCAGTGATGTAACCTCAGTGGCACTGTGTGCCTGCTAGCAAACACAAGGTCCTAAATTCAATCCCCGGTACTGCAAAAGAAGCAAGGAAGGAAGGAAGAAAAGAAGGAAAGAACGAAGCAGAGAGAGAAAGAAAGAAAGAAAGAAAGAAAGAAAGAAAGAAAGAAAGAAAGAAAGAGAGAGAGAGAGAAAGAAAGAAAGGAAGGAAGGAAGGAAGGAAGGAAGAAAGAAAGAAAGAAAGAAAGAAAGAAAGAAAGAAAGAAAGAAAGAAAGAAAGAAAGAAAGAAGTGTGGGATTGTAGCTCACTAAAGACCCTAGGTTTAACCCCTAGTACCACAAACATTAAAAAAAAAGGGGGTGTCTGTGTGATCAAATCTCATCAGATGGGGTAGAGATGTAGCTCAGTGACACGGAGCTTGAAATGCAATCCTCAGTAGTAAAACAAAAACAAAAAACCCCAAACTATCAATTGGTTAAGATCTGTGCATTCTAATTTTGCCTCAACTAAAAACTAAAAATATATAAAAATAGAAAATATATATGGGGATTTAGCTCAGTGGTTCCAGTGCCTGCCTTGCAAGTGCAAGGTCCTGTTTTCAATCCCCAGCATTAAGAAAAAAATAAAAAATATATATACAAATTAAAATAACCCTTATTCTTGTTTTCACTTGAAATATTTTAATTCAAATCTATTAAAGGAATTTTAAATCTCTTGTACTAGTTATATTTATATGTAACAACTACAAAAGTTCCCTAATTATTGATAAGCTGTATTTTAACTTACATAGCTTTCAGTAACATGATTTTCAGAAAAAAAAAAAGAATTCTGGGAATATGGACAACAATATAAAGTATAACCTTTCCTCAATTTGCAGTGTAATTTCATTTCTAGAAAATTTGGTTTATACATCAAAATTATTTGTATTTACATGTGTAATATAGTTAAGTTTGATGCTCAGATATTTATAACCAGGTTTTGCATTAATATGAGCACTAGGCTGGATATCCCAAAGTGATTATGTAGGTGGCATGCTGTCTCCTATGGTGAAAATGTTCAGCCGTCCCACGTTAGAATGACAAAGTCTCCCACACACATTTCCAAATACTTTCTGTAGGAAGGTATTGCCATTCTGGTAAAGAATAACTACTAATTTAGAGAAATAATAAAGGACTTGAAATATGATCAGAACCAAAAAGCTAAGACATTACCAAAAATTTTTGAAAAAAAAATTCTAGGTGAAAAAAAGGAATCTGAAACTATAATCCCAAAGCATGACTTAACAGACCACAAACAGCTTAAGTGAAAGTACACAAAGAATTTCTGGTTCAAAAAGTTTCTCAAAAGAACTCCTGAATAACACCTATTTTTTCATGACTGCTCGGCTGATTGAAAATCAGAGAAATATGTTGTTGCAAACAGATAAAGCCAGACTCTGGAGGACTGAGGTCTAACCAGAGGCAGGCGCAGTGATGTGTAACCAACAAGAAAGGTAGAGTTTCCCTGAAATCAATGTTGATGCTAATGCTACAACAGGCAACTACACAAAGTCATGGGTGAGCAGCACAGGAACTTGCTTATACACCCAGGCCTGGATCCTTGATATCAGCCACACTGGCAAGGAAGTGGCTAAGGAACCAAAGACAGAAGCAAGCACAGCCTCTGAAGAAAGCCTTCCCCATTCAAGCCTGCTGATACAAATATGTGTGACCTCATAATCAAAGATCATGAAACAGTAAGAAATATCCACCAAGAATAAAAACCAGAATAAACAGACTTGGATTTAGACATACAAGGATAGTGGAATCATCAAAAACAGAATATAAAATTCTAGAGATAACATTTTCAAAGGGATGACATTTCAAAAATGAATAATCAACAAGAGACTAGCAAAATTAACTAGGCACATCTTGTACTAAAAAATTGAAGAGAACCATTAGATAGGAGAATAATACTGTTGATATTTAAAACTCAGAGGAGTTACCAAATGGTAACCTAAGACACTGTGAAAGGCAGGCTTGGTAAACTGAGAAATGCATTTGAAGAAGTTTGACCCTCCATCCCAGGAGGAGAGTGAGGCCTATCAGTCACTGCTGTCTGGAATGGGTAGTTTTCTCCTGTGATCATGCTGACTTTTAGTGAAAGTCTCTTTTCCGCAAGCTTTTCAAGGGCCAGTCTTAATCTATCTACCCATCTAACTAGCTTTTCTACCTATAAAATTCCCCCTCTGAAGAGGTACCCTGAACTGCCATGAGGGGGCAATGGGCAAAGACAGATCTGACTACTTCCAGTTGGAGAGGGTCATAGTTATAATCGGCAGTCAGGGTAACTCCACTGAGGGTCTATCTAAAGGCCCTTGGAAGGCTCTGTGCATTGTTACCTTGGGTAGGCTGAAGAAGACAAAGGCAAAGAGAAAGTTAAGAATACATAGTCCAGGGCCGTGGATTTAGCTCAGTGTTCCAGCATCTGCCTTGCAAGCTCAAGGTCCCGAGTTCGATCCCTAGTAACCACATACAATGCTGGGCGTAGTGACTCACAATCACCAGCAATCAGTACCACATACCATAGTGCTGGGCATGGTGGCTCATGCCTGTAATCTCAGCACTCAGGAGACAGAGGAAGGTGGACTGCTTTGAGTTCAAGGCTTGCCTTGGCTGCATTGTAAGCTCAGGGCCAGCCTGAACTACAATATGAGACCCTGTCTCAAAAAACCCAAAAAACAAACTAACAACTCAAGTATTCCAACATAATTTAGTTTATTTTTCACCATTCCCTATTTTTGCCCAATTCAATACATACAAGTGTTTAGTCTGCTTCTTTGGGTCTTCATTTTCTCCTGTTTGTATTATGTATGTACTTCTCCAGTCTCAAAAATAATAATAATAATAATAATACATGGTCCATCCAGTAAGGTCAGCAGGATTGCTGTGAACATCACCAACAATTGTTTCCACCAAGATGAACCCAGAATAGTCTCCCATAAAGTGGATAAGGAGAAGGTCCAGAGAATTTCAGAATCTGACACAGCATTAACCTGTTGTCTGATGTCTTGAACGGCAGTTGAAATATTAGTAGATGAATTTAGGAACATATACACAACATTTAGCCTTTACAATTGCACAAGTACTCCCTTGGGCTGCAGTTAAAATATGTAAGGCTATCTGATTTTGAAAGATGGCTTGTTTTTATTAATTTTACTTGTTTATTTAAGGCAGAGACCAATTGCAATATCATTTATTCTTTGACATATGAACAAAGTCTAATTGCCAATGGATTTAGCTCAGTGGTTCTGGCATCTGCCTGGCAAGCACAAGGTCCAGAGTTCAATTCCCAGCACCACATATCACACTGATGGGCACAGTGACTCACACCTGTAATCACAGCACTCGCACAAAAAGGTAAGAGGATTTCTGTGAGTTCAAGGCCAGCCTTGGCTTCATAGTGAGTTCTGGGACAGCCTGAACTACAAAGTGAGACCCAGTCTCAAAAATAAAAAAGACAATTGAATGAATGAATGAATTAATTAAATTAATTTAAAAAGGAATATCTAATTCTTTAGTGTTAATAGTGCTAGCTATTTTTGGCAAAGAGACAGATTTGTATTGGATGCTTCATTTTAAAATAAAAAATGTTGTGTTTTTATAGATCCCAAGTCTTGAACACCAAAAAATGACTACAGCAGAAAAAGTACAACAGCCAACAGATAGTGAAGATTGCTCTAAGAGTCCTAGACAGGGCCGGGGAGTTAGCTCAGTGGTTCTGGAGCCTGTCTCGCAAGCGCAAGGACCCGGGTTCGATTCCCCGGTAACCACATAACAATACTGGGTGTGGAGACCCACACCCAGCAGCAACCAGTACCAAATACCACTGTGCCGGGCGTGGTGGCTCACGGCTGTAATCCCAGCACTCGGGAGGCAGAGGCAGGAGGATTGTGATGTGAGTTGGAGGCTGAGCTCAGGGCCAGCCTGAACCACAAAGCGAGACCCTGTCTCCAAAAACCTAAAAAAAAAAAAAAAAAAAAAAGAGTCCTAGACACAGTTATCTGGAGTGACTAAATGCAATAGAAAAGTGTTATGAATTCTGTGTAGCGAATCAGCTGGCGCTTTGACATCCAACACAAAAATTCCCTTTTTCATAATTTCCTAAACAATGATAAAATTATGCAATGCATCTCTGATATGCCACTTAGCAGAACTACTGTTAAAGATAAAGTCCTGTGTACGGCAAGTGATGTTAGTCAGCAGTCTCCTGGGACTTACAAGGAAGCCTATTACGCCATATGCTTGGATGAAAGCACAGATATAAATAATCATGCCAGGCTAGCAACAGTCTGAGTTATGCTGTTGATGACACCATGAGAGAAGAGACGGTGAAACTGGTGTCTCTGCTTGGCAGGATATATGTAACAGATATCTATACTACTATAATGGAAGCTTTTTTGTCACAAGACATAAGACCAGACAAAGCAGTTTCAATTACTAGTGATGGCAGCTCAGAGAGTTGGTGCACACTTGTAATCCCATCACTTGGGAGGCTGAGGCAGGAAGATTGCTATGATTTTGAGGCCAGGCTGAATTACATACTGAGACCTTATCTAGAAAGAAAAGAAAAGAAAAGAAAAGAAAGAAAGAAAGAAAGAAAGAAAGAAAGAAAGAAAGAAAGAAAGAAAGAAAGAAAGAAGGAAGGAAGGAAGGAAGGAAGGAAGGAAAGAAAGAAAGAAAGAAAGAAGCAAGCAAAAAGTGTCAATCAACTAGTGATGCATCTAGAGGCAGTATTTGATTTCATGTAGTTCTTTGTTAAAGAAGGAAAACATCCAGTCATTCAATTTCACTGCTGGTATCTATTTCTTTAGGCCAAGATCAGTAGCAAAAAACTAGATGATATCCTCAAATATGTCACAAAAATGGTGAATTGCATCATGGCTTGTAGTCTTAATTTTCAACAGTTTCAAGCATTTCTTGATGAGGTTTAAGCATGGCTTAATAGTTTACTTAATGTCCAGTGAGTGGGCAAATGATGAATCCTGGAGAGATTTGTAGACTGCTTGGATGAAATTAGGCTGTTTATGAGGGAATAGAGGCAGGAATACCCACAGCTCACTGACATGGCCTGGTTTACCTAACTCATTTTTTAAAAACAGATTTTATAGTGTACTTCAATATACTGAACAAAAACTCCTGCAAGGTATAAAGAAAAGAGCAGAAAGGATGCTTTCTGATATCAAAAGATTTGAGCGAAAACTGCAGGTTTTTAAAATAGAACTTAAAAGTGGGCAGCTGAAATATTTTCCAAATTTAAAAATGCATTTAGAAAATTCTACATCTGCAGACAATCTTACAAGTCATCAAGAAATCTACAAGGAATTTTCTAGCATTGTAGCAGCTACAAAAGAATTTTAGTAACAAGAGTTTTATAGTTCCATAAGATGGAAACAATCCTATGTTTTCTTACTTCTCCCAATACGGTCAAATTTGAAGAACTCGATTTTTCCTGCTTTTATTGGCTGAATTTTAGAAATCTTGAAATGGAGTTGTTAGAATTTCAAGAAAACTCCATTTGGAAAAATAAGTTTTATGACTTGTGTGCAACACTTGAGAAAACATAGTGTAATGGGGTGATAAGAACAGATTAATAGTTCTAAAAATAAAATCTTTAAACTGTGGAATCCTCTGGCACATAAATTTTAAGTCAATGAAACCATTTGAAATTTTTTTTAAAATTTTATTTGGATTATTTTTTGCTTGTGAGCAGCTGCTTTTTGTATTCATTCATTCAATCATTCACTTTTTGAGACAAGGTCTCAGGATGCAGTTTGAGCTGGGCTTGAGCTCTCCATGCAGCCCAAGCGGGCCTCTGACTTACAGTAATCCTCCTGCTTCAGTCTCGCGAGTGCTGGGATTACAGGTATGTGCCACTGTGCCGGGTGCATCCGCTTTGAATTACATTAGATCCGATACAAGTACAAACTCGTGATGACCCAAGTGCTGCAAGCATTTGTCTCAAATTAACAAAGTATGAATCAAAGTTTGACAAACTACCAGCAAACAACAACAAAGAACACATTATGCAGAAGCACACCAAATACTAACTTCTACCTTTCAAAAAAGCTGTTTGTATTATTAAGAGCTGTTACTGTGTTTTTTCTTTTAAGATAAAAGATGAGTTCCATGAATTCTTTCTAAGCTAAAATCTCAGTGTTTAATTAAAGTGTAGCACTGTGTGCTAAATAAGTGCATTCCGGCTTCCAGTATGGATGTTCAGTCTCTAAAAGGTTCACAATCATCGGGTTAGGAAATATTGATAACAAAGTGAAAATATTTAAATTATATCATATGTACATGCTAATGTATGTGAGCACATGCAACATACCTATAAGTGAACTGAGTGAACGAAAAGAGGTACCATTTCAAGATATAATGTCTGAGAAATTCTAGGGTAGATTAAGGATTTAAACATAAAGCCAGAGTATTATATACAGTAAGCAGAATAAATAAAAATAAATGAGTAACTACACATCATTTCTGAAAACTATAGATGAGATAAAAAGATCTTCCAAGCAGTTAGATAGTAAAGATCATCTTCAAAGAATACCAATTAGATGGGTAGCAGATAGAATAACTGTAATAAAACCAAAAGCCAGTACTGCATCTTTGGTTTTTTTCTGACTTAATTAAAGCAAATTTTATTTTTTCCTTTTCTTTCCCAGTTTATTGAGTTTATTGGTGTATCTTAGGTATACATTATGATCGTATTCCTCATTGACAGTTTGTGCCAGTACATGATATTTCTTTGGATTCTCACTTTTCCCATATGTCTGCCCTCTATCTGTAACAACCCCACTCCTCTATATACACAAGCTTTCCATATTTTTGTTTTTACCATCAAATTTTTTCTTTTCCTTCTTTGTTTTTTCCTGCCAACCCCAGGTCCCCTTTCCCTTTTAACATTTTCTTCCTATTTCACAATACCTCTTATACATTTTGAACCTCATTTATACCTTCGGTTTCTCAGACTACAGGAATGATATAATATTTACACATCTGTGTTCTATTCATTTCACTTACGAGTATGGCCTCAATTTGCTACAAATATTAGCTATATCCATTTAGCTATAAATGTCTCTAACTTATCATTCTTTACCAGTACATTATTTTTGAAATGTTGACAAAGACCTGTTAAGCAGAGAATCATACACTGTAAAACTTTATAATTTACTTTAAACTTTCTAAAGATAAGGTTTTACTATGGTGCTCAGCTTGACTTAGAACTTCTAGGCTCAGGTGATTCTCCTGCCTCAGCTTCCCACCTAGCTAGGATTATATGTGTGTGCTACAATGACTGGCTGAAACTAACTTTTAAGAATAGGAGTAAATGGCCAAGGATGTAGCTCAGTGGTGCTACCACCTGCCTGACAAGTGCAAGGTCCCGAGTTCCATCCCCAGTTTGGCAAAAAACAACCAAGAACAACAGTACAATCCAGGCATGGTGGTGCATGCCTGACATGCCTCCAATCCCAGCACTCAAGAGGCTGAAGCAGGAGAAGCATCATCAGTTTGAAGCCAGCCTGGAGAATCTATCTCAAGAAAGAAAAAAATAGAAATGAGAATAAAATAAATATGTATTCAGATTTAATAAAGTTTACCACAAATAGATATTCCTACAGAAAAATCTAGAAAAGGTACACAAGAAAAAGAGAAGTGATCCTAGTAGAAAGGTTAAAAAAAATGAAAGGTTAGATAAGGGTGAATAATGAATAGAAGTTTGTTAAGCACATAGGTAACAATGTCTTATTACAATAACTTGAGGGGCAAAAAACAAACAACTAAAACAAGTTGGGATATTTCTAGAATTTAAAGTACATTTTTTTTTTTTTTTTTGCTTCTGGGATTGAACCCAGGGATAGAGATGTGACAGAGAAGTGGTCTACTTCTGAGCTAGATCCCAGCCCACCCTGGCATCACTGGTTGATGACAGAAATGAAGAACTGAGATAATAAAATCACTTAATAGCTATTCCTATAGGAAACAACCACTCAAAACAATAAAATAGGTATGATGGCTCTAACAAGGTATACATCACTGACTGTAGTTATGCTGTTAATTTAAGACTTTATTTGTGGAAGCACAGAAGAATCGCAAAGGTACTACTACAGGAGCAGAAACACATCATAGAACCTCTGACCCACTGAGAGGTAAAGTGAAATAAGACAACAATTAAAACCTCAACCAACCAGGGACGGAGATTTAGCTCAGTGGTTCCAACACCTGCCTAGTAGGTGCAAGGTCCTCAGTTCGATCCCCAGTATCCACATACAACAATGCCAAGCACGGTGACTCACGCCCACCAGTAATCAGTATCACATACCACAGTGCTGGGAGTGGAAGATTATGGAATGGAAGTTCATGCCTACAATCCCAGGACTAGGGAGGCAGAGGCAGGAGGATTGCTGAATTTGAGGCTCTCCTGGGCTACAAAGTGAGTTGAGGGCCAGCGTGAACTAGAAAGTGAGACCCTGTCTCCAAAACAAACAAAAAAACCAACCAAACAAAAAACCTTCAACCAACTCACAGTAAGAGGGAGGGAGGAGGGAGAGGAGAGAGAAGGGAGGAGGCAGGGGGAGGAGGGAAAAACAAAGTAGGGGGAGGAGTGAGGAAGAGAAAACACTGAAAAAAAATCCAAAAAAGTGCAAGGTGAATAGATAAGAAAAATCTTGTAGTAAAAAAGTATTAGTAATAGTTGTAGATGTATATGGACTAAATATTCACTTTGTAGGGTGTAAGATAAAGTTTTAAAGATATAAAATCAGGTATATGTTGTATATCATTAAAAAGATAGAACAAAGAATGTCAAGTGTTCCAGGGTAAACTGTGCTTCCCAACCCTGTGCTGGGGTCTTAACCACTAATGGATTTGGAAATAGTTGTTTAAAAAGGTGATTAACGTTAAATAAGGTCCTGAGAGTACGCTTCTAATTCAAACAACTCATGTCCTTTTAGGAAGAGGAAGCGATACCAGGGATGTAGGCACACTGAGAAAACACTTTCGGGGATAAGCAAAATGGTGGCCTTCTGCAAGCCGTGGAAGGAGGCCTCACAGAACCCAACCTGTTCACACCTTTTCCTTGGACTTGTAGTTTCCAGAACTGTGGGAAAAGAAATTTTTGTGGTGAAGCAAAGTATATGACTTTCTTTTTTGGCTTGTGTTTATTTTAAGTTGTATACAATGCTCATGTATTGCCCCTATAACAACAAGAGGTCCTTTTTAAAGTAAACTGAAAAAAAGAAAAGGAATCCAACAGTATTGTAGTATACTCTCTTTTATGAAAAAATTCATTATATATATAATAGATAAAATATATATATATAAAATTAGCACCAAATATCTGAGAGGTGGAAACTGTCTTGATGGGAAGAATCTTGGCTAGTCTTAAACAGTGATCTTTCAAATATTCTATATTTTAGTTTCAGTATCTCCTTCTTTCCCTAATTGAAAACGTAAAGACTATGTAGTAGGCATGTAAAAATGAACACAGAACTTTTATTTTGATGTAAAGAACTAGTCACTTACTCTAACCCTCTCACTTAAAGTACTCAGAATGCTGGCCTTGTTCTGTCTCCGTGTCTTCCACCTGCCAAAGTGAACGTCCAAGTCTCACCCGGCCTTCTCAGGAGCAGTGCATCACTTTCTCCTCAAGACAGTTCTTCACCTGACTTGTATCCACTTTCCTGGTTTTCTTCCTCTCAGTACATCCCTGAGCTGCAGCTCTGATCTTGACTCCTAGATATTTTTTAGCCCTTGTTCCTTGTACGCAGTCATCCTCATGAGCTTACAGCATTGTCAGTATATCGCCCGGCTCCAAATCACTATCTTCAGCTCTAATACTACCCTGAGCTTCAGAATGAACTGCCCAAATGAGGAGTCGATATCCTTGCTCTACGGCAGTTTTTTTGAGACAGGGTCTCACTTTGTAGTTCAGGTTGGTTTGAACTCAGCCTCAAATCCCCAAGTGCTGGGATTACAGGCATGAGTCACCACACCTGGCACTGTTGTGTGTGGTTACCAGGGATTGAACCTTGTGCTTGCAAGGCAAGCATCTCAACCACTGAGCTAAATCCCCGGCCCCCTGGGGTGGTTCTTATCCACCCAAAAGCATACTCTTGGATTTCCAACTTTGCTGCTCCCATCGTATCTGAGTCAGCTATATCACCCTTCACCCTGAATTTGGCTCACTGAGTTGTCTTAACTCCCCTCTTCCAGTCACACTCCATACCTCATCTATCAGTGACTCCTGTAGTTCTTACAAAACATGTCTGGGATCCGACTACTTTTCACATCCAGGGTCCAAGTCATTATTGCTTCTCTCCAGCCTCCACACTGTTCTCTCTACTTTGACTCATTTTAATTAAAAATATGTATATTTAATAGTACATATATGTGGTATACAATGATCATGCCCCTTGTGAGGAGTTGGTACATGCACAGAACACATCTTGACTCCTTTATTCATCCCCTTTGTCTCCATCCCCTCTCCCAGTTCCCTTCCTTTTCTGTACATGTTTGTAGCACATAATGTTTACCTTCCTTGTGTGGACTTGGTCCAAGCCCACAGCACATCTTAATTCCTTTTTCATCCCCTGTCCTTCCCTCTTTCCCTCTTAATCCATCTCCCCCTTGAGAAAAACCCATCTCTCTATTTCCTATTGTTTTATTTTGCTCTTTTTAAAGTCTACTTTTATTCTTGCCTGACCAATAGTGTATTTTCCAGTAACCAGAATAATCACTGCAAAACAAAATATGTCATTTCCTTTCCTCAAAATCCTTCAATGGATACCCATCTCACCAAGAAAAAATCAAACTTCACCACAGTGGCCTATATGGCCCTATATTATCAGGCTGCTGCCAAGTTCTCCATCCTAATCTTGGACATTTTGTAATAATCACTTCCTTTAGTCATAATGTCTAGTCTGCAGCTGCTCCAACACTCTCAACTCACTGCTGCCTCAGAATCTCTGCTGAGGTTTTTCTCCTTTTGCATAAAAATCACTCCCTCCAGATCTTTACAAAGCTGTTCTCTCATCTCTCCTTCAGTGTCACTTCCTCAGGCACTTTTCTGACCATCTGACTGAAAAAAAGTTTTGGTTCACTTACCCTGTTAACATTTTCTACACAGCAGTTATCACTGACATTAAATTATACATTTATTTGTATCTACTTACATTCTAAAAAATGTTTTCTCTCAGATGGTGAGACCTACACATGTCCAGTTCTCTGTCCTATGTTCAGTGCCTGGAGTAGTGCCTGGACCACATACTACGTACTCAACAAAAGCTGGCAAAATTAATGAAGGATTTCACAAATCAGAAAATTCTGGCACAACAAATTAATTGCCAAAGGTCACTGCAACTTTATTTTATACATGTTTACCGAGTCCTTATTATATATCATCCAATTCTGTGCTTAGACACAACAATGAGTAAGGCAGAGAATGGGTCCTTTTTTGTAACAAGATACAGAGCAAAAGAGCTCAATTATAGTCTTTCTATTGCACATGCTTCTTTGAAACTTAAAAAAACTCAAGAGAACTAAATAAAGCTAATATACAAAAATCCTTATCAGTGCAGTTCAAGTTGTACCTTAACTATTTCTTTTACTAATAACTTATCTTTTTTCTTTTAGAAGTATTTACTTGGCCCAAGTGAACTCAACATACCTTGAGAGCATCATTTGTAAAACAAAGTCATATATTTTATATTATGTTATGAATATCCTAATAGAACAAAATACACATTTCTCATATTTTTTAGTGACCTTCCTGACTTAAGAAAAACACTTTGTTAGGTTAATTCCTAGATATTTAATTTTTTGGATGCTATTATGAAAGGGCTTGACTCCCCAATTTCTCTCAGTAAGCCTATTATTTGTGTACACAAAGGCTACTGATTTGTGAGCACTGATCTTGTATATAGCTATGCTACTAAATTTTGCAATTAAGTCTAGAAGCAATTTTTGGTTGAGTTTTTAGGAACTTCTACGTAGAATATCAATCATGTTATCATCAAATAATGACAGTTCAACTTCTTCCTTCCTATCTTTATTCCTTTTATTTCTTTCTCTTGCCTAATAGCTGTGGCTAATGTTTCCAATACTATATTGAATAGGAGTGGAGAAAGTGGACATCCTACAACTATTATACAGATTTAATACAACTGTGATTGAAATTCCAACACCATACTTTACAGATCTAGGGAAAATAATCCAAAAATTTATCTGGAACCACAAAAGACCTAGAATAGCAAAAGCAATCCTAAGTCATAGGGACATGGTGGAGGTATAACGATCCCCAACTTGAAACTATACTAGAAAGCCACAGTGATAAAAACTGCATGGTACTGTCAAAGTCATAGACCTGAGGGCCAGCGGAATAGATTAGAAGACCCTGAAACAAGTCCAGACACACTGAGACACCTTATCTTTGACAAAGGAGCCAAATATCCTCAATGGAGGAAAGACAGCCTCTTTAACAAATGGTTCTGGAAAAACTGGGCTTTAACCTGTCAAAGACTAAAGCTAGACCTGCCTCTTTCACCATGTACTAAACTGAAATCAAAGTGGAAGAGACCTAAACATTAAAAAAGAAATCCTGAACCTGCTGGAAAACAGATTAGGTAAAACTCTTGGAAACATTGCCTTATGGAAAGACTTTATGAACAAACCCTCTATGGCATGAGAACTAGCAAAAGGAATCAACAAATGTCCTTCTTTTGTCTTTTTAAAAAGTTTCTACATAGCAAAAGAAACCACTGGAAAAACTGAAGGACAACCAACAATATGGAAAAAATCTTTACCAGCTGTTTCTCACACAAAGGGCTACTATCGAGAATATATAAAGAGCCTTAAAAAATCAGCCCACTCAAATTTAAAGACCCAATTAAAAAATGGGCATCTGAAATGAAGAGATACTTTTCAGAGGAAGAAGTAAGGGCAGCTAAGAAGTATATAAAGAAATGTTCAACTTCACTGGTCATTCTAGAGATGCAGATGAAAACACTCTGAGATTTCATCTTACTCTACAAAGAATGGCTGCTATTATGAAATTAATCAGCAATAAATGCTGGCAAGGCTGTGGGGAGGAAGGAACCCTCCTCCACTGTTGGTGGTAATATAGACTGATACAATCATTGTGAAGATTAGTGTGGAGATGCCCCCCAAAAAACTAGGAGTAGGGATCCTGTGTGACCCTCTTCCCCTGCTAGGAATATACACAAAAGAATTAAAAGAATCATACCATGGCAACATATGTGCACCCATGTTCGCAGGAGCTCAGTTTGTGATAGCTAAATCCTGCAAACAACCCAAATGCCCATTGCTTGGGGATTGGATAAAGAAGGTGTGATTTTTTAATAAAATGGAGTATTACTGTGTCATAAAGAATAAGTGAAACATTTATATTCAAGGACATGCTTTGAGGACACACTCATAATTGAAATAAATAGGTCACAGATATGTAACTACTCTATCTTTTCTCTGTTATGAGAACCTGAAGATGTAAATGAGCTCTAGAATGTTAATTTTGTGAAATAGAAAATATTTAAAGGGAAAAGGGTAAGGGGAAAGAAAAAATATGATCTTTAAAAAAAGAAAGCATAGGTATATAGGGGGTAGGAAAGTTATAAGGTGGGTAGGGAAATGGGTAAAAGTGAGAATTAACTCACGGCATATGCTGGTACAAATTCACAATGTTGAGTGTGATCATGATGAGTATACAAAATGTACCAATAAACAATTCAATTAAAAAAAAACCCCACTTAACATACTGAGACAATTCATTATCCTGATGATATAGAAATAGAAAATGACTTTTAAAACATTTAAAATAATTTCATATTAATTATAATTACCATAAAGACACAATTCTGTAAAAATGAATAAAAATCTTAACTTCTAAGCATTTAAACAAGTGTTACTGGACCGCCCTTCATATCATCTAATCAATGGAGAGAAACATTGTCAAGTTTTTAGTTTTGAGTTCTGCATGATTTTGCTTTGCATCATGCCAAGTGGACTCTGGAGAACAGCCTCACCATGTACTTTGAGATACCCAGACTTCTTTCCTAAGTCAAACATGAGTGATGCTTTTCAGCATGTAGACACGATGATTTTTTAAATTATTTTTAAAAAAATATAAAGTGAGTACATGTATGGGAACCCAACATTTAATTAAATAAGGTTATATATATATAAGACATGCAAGTAAGATAGTGCTCCTTCAAACATTCCAAGAATGATCTCAATCTGAAACTGGATTATGCCATCTGATTTTTCTAATACTCCTCTTGACATTATCAACTGTTAGACCATATGCAATGTATATACCCACAAGTAATTTTTTCCTTTCTTGGGAATGTCTTTCCAGTTTATCATAGGTCTGAATTTTGCTTATAACATAGCTATAGATATTATCAGAGGAAAAACTTTTAATAAATATGAACAGGACAGTTACATGATATTATGATAATGTCTGTACAATTCCAATATTTAGAGCACAAAAATTAGGTAAAACTATATGATGCATAGTTTATCTGCTTGGATTAGACTTATGACTTCATTGTGGAAACTAAAATTTGTATTCATAGCACTGTACTTCAGACTTACAAAGTGTAAAACAGACTCCCAAAGCACAGCCATTTAGCAGAAGTAACTGGAATTCCCATTACAATACCAATGAAATTATTTGAGTAATAGGAATATCTGACAAATTGATTTTTTAAAAATTCATCTATAAAGTAAGTGAAGATAGCTACAAGAATGTTCTAGAACAAAAAAAAAAGGCAGATTGGCTTTCTAAGTACAAAATAGTATTGTGAAATAAAGAAATTAAAACAATTAATAGAAGGCAGGACAAACAATAGCAAGGAGCCTTGAAATATGTATTAAACATCATATATAGCAATTACTAACTTGGGAAGCTTCATAAGTCAGTGGAAAGAGTTTAAAAGCAAATGAGAAAAGAGAAATGCAGAGTACAGTTTTCTTATATAAAGTAACAAATTTTGATGGATTTAAGTAAATAGAAGTGACAAACTTTTAAATTTAAAAAAGTAGAAACAAAATAGAAGAAAATGAATGATAAAATTGGATATAACATTTGGGCATAGCTCATGCCTATAATCCCCGCACTCAGGAGGCTGAGGCAGAAGGATCATGGCAAGTTTTAGGTCAGCCTAGGATAGAAAGTGAGAGTCTGTTTAGAAAAGAAAAGCATATTTCAAGAAACAGAACAAAAGAAGTCAAGTTATAGACAGGCAAAAAGAATTTCAAACCTTGAAAATACAAATGTATTAAAATTATTAAAATCAATAATTTAGTAAAATGATTACAAATTACAGGATAAAAGTAACCCTATTTTTAAATTTTTAAATTTTTAAATTCTTAAGAATAAAAACAGGAAAAGATCCTACTTTCTATAGGATACACATACACACAGATAACATACCTCAGGATAGGCTTTATATATGTTTTGATTCACTCAAGTTTTCTTCAAAGTTACCTCAGTACTGTATAGTTTTAGTTTTCTTCAATTAGGTCCTGTATATCTCTTTATCAAGCTTTATTCCTAAGTATTTTCTTAGGAAAATTTAAAGGTCAGTTTAAGTTGAGTAACCATATTTCTAGAAGGAGAAAAGGAAGGTGTAAAGAAGAAACATATAAACAAATGAAATTTCTATACATACAAAGAAATGACTGGTACAAGTGACACTTTCTATAGCAGGACTTTTCAGTGAAGGAAGCGGTATGCTGACAAACAGGCACAATCTCCCTGTCTGATAACAGTTTGTACACTGGCCACTTCAAATGGCAGTTTTTATGTGTATCAGCTATTTTTGTATCTCTTCTCACAATGGTACTTTGACTTTCTTTTAGGGAATTCTCTCAGTTCTACTTTTAACCCCTGTTGTCTGGGTGAGTCTTTCCTATCACCTCAGCAGAAGGAGTGGCCAAATGGTCCATGTCAAATCACAGAGTGCCACACTCTAGGCTAGATCTGTAAACTCAATCCTAGGTTTCTGGTGGTATTTCTAAGAATTAAATCTCTCATGACATTGGGACTAAGCACTCAGATTCAGATGTGATGAACTGCTTTAATTCCTTGAATAAATATTCATTTTCCCTCCTTGAGACAGCAGCCCCCAAGCTTCAGAACATTTGGTTCTGGACTGTTTTACGCCCACTTGATTAAGGTTGGCACCTATATATCCCTTCTGTGGGTGTTTCCAGGTGAGTCAGTCAAAACAAAACCTGTCCAAGACTTGAGCAGCAAAACCGAAGCAGAAGCGATTATTCTGCTCACAAACCTCTGCTTGCCCCACAGCCAGAACAGTAACAGACTGACACACTACTGGTCTCAGCTGTTCTTTGGTCCTCTGCACCTAAATTATCTTGGCAACTATCGCCCCTGTGGACCAGCAGCACTCAGCCAGCAGCCACTTTTTGCAAATTCAGAGGCTGTAGCGGAGGCAGAAGTTTCCAGGGGTTTCCTCTAGAGATTCCTCTTCAGGAATCAGATGTGCCACAGGCTTCATTTCCCAAGGCACAAAGTGCCAATTCTGCCATATAACAAGACATCTACAGATCTACACTACATTTTTGAGTTGTCTTTCAGTGAGTCAACACTTTACATATACTTAAGAGTTTATCTTATTGGAACTTTGAACATAATTAATTGAATTTACAGATTAATTTAGGGAGAATTATCTTCTTTAAAATATGAGTCGTAGGTGGGGGATGATGCTCAGTGGTAGGTACACTCCTGGCTCAGAGTGCACCTAGCCCTGGATTCAGTCCGAAGTACTGCCTCTTAACCATTTCCCAACAAACAAACCCAGAGTCTTATTCATTAGCAAAATACTCTTCTCTATTTTTTTACTTCTCATTCAACATTTATCTAATACATATACATTTGTCATTCTCTTCATAAAAATTCTTCATATTTCTGTCATTTATTCCTAGGTGCAGACAGTAAAGTTTATTTCCCAATTACAAAATGACGCTTCCAGTTCCCTTTTTTTGGTGCTTGGAACGAACCCAGACTTTAGACACATTAAGCATTTGCTCTATGACTGACCTATGTACCTTCCAACCCTCAAATAAATTCTTCTGAAATAATAGTTCCTAATTATGAGTTCCTGGGGTATAGGAGAGTTCCTACATTCCTGATGCTAAGTTATTCTTAGCTGTATGTTTGTGTCCAACTTACTACACTCTAAAACTTGCTAAATTTTTTTACTCTAATTATTCTAATAATTTATTTGTAGACAAGCTCAAACATAGAACTACATTATCTTTCTTCATTCTTTTCATTAGTATATGTTTTTAGCATATGTTTGACATTCTGGTGTGCAGCTGGTACATATACACAAAATATCTTAATTACTTTCTCATCCTCTTTTACGCCCCTCTTCTCCTGATCCCATATGAGAAAGATCTGTCTCCCTAATTCCTATTATCATTCATTTTATTTATAATTTGGGTTTCTTATCTTTGAATAACAAAGCATATGGTTTCTTCTTTTTTCAATCCTCACAACTTTTGCCTTTTCCTTATCTGAGTGCACAGGTAGCACCACCACTACTGATAACCCTAAGAAGGAACTCTTAGATAGGCTAATACAACTGACCAGACTAACATCAAACACTGAAATCGAAGACCAGTTTGGGATCAGTCAAGTAGAAACTGGGTTCACAGTAGTTCCACACAAAGTTCTGTTCTGTTTTTGTTTTCATTTTTGTTTTAGTTGGAGATTTTACTTGTGGAAACACAGAATAGCTAGTGAGGTGGCAGCTAAGTATATGGAGTCCTTGTTTCAGCATTAGCATAAGGCAAATGAGTCTTTGAAAGATGAGCATACTCCACTTTATCCATTAAGAAGGAGAGATATGCAATTCAGCTGTCCTTAGTATAATTTTCTTGGAAAACAGAGCTTTAAATTTATATTCAGGTTTGTGATTGAAAAGGAGAGCAGGTAACATAAGGTACATACAATGTGATAGATTGGTAGTAATAATTTTTTTTTTAATTTCTAGGATTTCTATAGTCCTGCCAACAGATCAAATAGCTCTGCCTCTCTAATGGGGGATAAACACTTGGTTTCACTTCTTAACTATAGTTTAAAATAATCATGTAACGGTAAGACTAAAAGCATTTTAGAAACTAAAAATTCTTCTTTAGGGCAATAAGGGAGGTTGGATGGAGAAAGAAACATTCCAGAAAAAAGTGAGAACAGGAGCAAAAATGGAAATAAAGCTTTTGTACATAGGGATGGGAAGGGGGGTGAAGAGAAAATGGGATAAAATGAAATTTATTAAATAAAAATATTCTTCCTTATTTATTCTACAGTATGTTTTTAGAAAAGAGAATCACAAGAACATTTTCCCTTTTAAGATTTTTAAAATTCAGGATGTGTTCCTTGCTTACATTCAAAGTTCCTACATTTAAAAAAAATTCTATATTTTGTGAAAATGTATACATTAAAATTACTACTTTATATGGAAATTTCTTAATTAGAAATCTTATTCTACAAAAAGGTAACTTGCCTCATTTAGTTACCATTTCTTACAGATAAGTACAAGCAGAGAGTTGATGTATAATTACATGTATTAATATATATAAATACAGCAATTCTATTACTATAGCAACACAAAAATCCTTCACTCTTAATCTGTTTATCTTAACCAAAACTTCAAAAATTAAAATTCCAGTATAAATGTGGAAAACCTTTCAACCTCTTCAGCTTTATCAGAACAGAACTTGATTTGTCCCTCCTCCTTAGTGGAAGATACAATCTGCTAACAATTTTGTGCAAAACATGAAGATTTATGTTTAGGACAAACAAAAATCTAAATTTACAATGAATAATTTCATAATGTTCACTTAAAACATACATAATCTTAGAGATTAAATGGATTTCTCTTTTGAAAGGATCCCAAAGTTTTGAAATATTACCCAATCCTCACAATATACCTGGACTTAAGCCATATAATGTTTGATTCCATTTTCACTGAGGCTATAGTCTCAGGCTTGGTAATGCTACTTCCTGAATCAATAATTACTGTTTGCAATGTTATCACAGTTGCTTCTAGGACTCCCCTCCAACCGAGGTGTTATTTAACTATTTATTAGAATAAAACGGCAAATGGGAAATCAACCTAAAATTCTGATTATTCATCACTTGGCTTCTGATCATTCCCATCAGGCATCTCAAGAGACCTACGCAGTGTCAAAATGAAGCTCAGCGCCACACAATGTCTGCAGAGGGTGATGAGAGCAGCACATTGTCTGCTTGGTCTGAACAGAGGTCACAGCAGGGAGAGCATCTGCTAAGATAATGTGAATGAAGGAAACAACTATAATTGCCTCATTAAGAGATCTCTGGTCAAATAATCACAAAAAAGAAAAGATTTGGAAAACCACCCCAAAATTAGGTCTATAAGAAAAAAATTAGAATAGAATAAAAAATGCGGAGAAATTAGGAGAACTAGGTATTCTGTTTATTTTGCTCATTTCCTTAGTCACTACACAGACGAGTGAAAATGTGGATGCAACAGTTCAGTTATTCAACTTCAGCCCTTGCTAGTCAGTAGGAGGAAGCAGAAGATGCAAATTCACAGCTGTTCAGGGCACAAACAAAAGTAAAATAAAGGGCTGTACAGAGTTTCTTACCAGGGCCCAACACATAGGAACCGAGAAGGAATAGCTGGGTGTATATTTTAGAATTACACTGAAAAGCATATAATTAAAAGATATAAAAGAACATTTTAAGAAGATGAAAAATGTAAAGGAAAGAAAATCACTGGAATAAAAGAAATGCCTTGATGTGATGAATTTAGCTTATTCTATTTTCTACTTCTACCTTTCAAAATATTTTTTCTTAAACATCAACAGTATAAAATTACAGGTAAATCCCCAGTCACTATAAATTATGAGCCAACACTGACACATATATTTTATTCAACATTATTGGTAAACTTAAATATTTCATAGTAAAAGCTAAGAAAGGTTTTTCCAATTTAAATTTAATTATCCAAACTAGACACAAGATTGAAATGTCCTAATACTGTGACAAAGTAATTTTGCATTTACTATTATTTTGAAGTTAAGCTATATGAACTTAATTTATATTATATAGAGTTAAAATTTATTGTTATATAAATAGTATCCTAAAGTGAATTATGGTTATGAAATTCTTCTGATTCCAACAGTAAAATTAGCTTGTTATACCAATAAGCCAGGTTTAAAATACGCAAACTATTTGATGACTTTGATGTTTTGCACCCAAAATGTGCTGGCTAATTTTTCCATTCCATTTACCATTCCGGTCTTTAAACTGCCTTAATCTCCTGCCCTCAGATGTTGACCTTGTAAGAATAGGGGTCATAGGTCAGAACAGACAGACCTCAAAGGATCTGGACTATCAATTCATGCCTGAAAGATTTCTTTGCCACAATAGGAACCCACTAAACAGCAAATTCCTAAATCTAATCACACAAGTACAGGGTGAAACAGTTATATATTGGAATTTGTTAATTTACATTTTCGAACATCTCTACCAACTAAAGAATATTTTAATTTTTCTTCTGAAAATAGGTTCTAGGACAGATATAAAAAAATAAAAGAACTTATAAAATAATAAATTTTAGTACATATAATAAATATGAAAGAAAATAAGATATTCCTTAATTAAACAGCATAAAGACATAAAGCGCAGGTTTATTATTTTTAGGAACATTATGGAAATTTATCAAAATACATCACTACATCTGCTAAGTCTAAGTCCCTGGAATACTTCAAATTACATCACTGAGATAATGAGCGGAAAAGGTTAAGCTGCTGAAGAAGGGGGGTTGGGGACAGGATTATCATTAGTTAATTTTGAACTCACTGGCTCTAAGGATGAATGAGAACAATAAGTAAATATTTTATTTTTAATAAGCAAAATATATAGCCTTTCAATAAAAGTCTAGATTTTCTTAAAGCCAAAAAACCAAAAAACTCATGGATTCTAAAACCTTCTTGCAAATTTAAACAACCTGAACTCACAAAATTATGGCCTTGCAAAATTAACTTTGCTACACATTTCTACTCTTTTTTAAAAGGAGAGAATTCTTCAAAGTTAAGAATAAATCAGATATCATTATTTTCTACCTATGTTTTATCTTAGTCTCTTTGACCATAAATGGTGTATATGATATAATGTACCATTTTAATACTGTAGTACAAGAAATGTCAAATTTCACAATCAACTTTTAAGAGTAAACAAAAAAATCTTTAAAATGATAAATTAACAAGCCTAAAATCAAATAAAAAGAACTCTCTAAACTTCCATACCACTAGTAATACCAAAGGTCTTCTGAACAAAATGTATTACCATTTTGCTTTACTCTTGTGTTAATGAAGTTAGACAAATGAAGTATGTCAACAAATCAAAGGAAATCAGTAGAACACTGGTATTCTTTTCTAAGTTAGTTTTAAAAACCTCAAATCAACACTGTTGAAAAAAGAACTTATAAATAGTACTTAGAGGGTGTGGTCTGGTCAGAAGATGTGGAAGGTTAAGGAGAATAAAGAGGATACTCACTACTCAAGGAAAAAATATAATTAGAGAGGTAGTAAAAAGATAAATTACGAACAAAACAAAACAAAACATCTCAAAGTTACATGCATTACATACGCATGCACTTCAAATGTTCTTAAAAGTTTCATATCTTTTATTCACCAAATATTAAAGATCAAAATAATTTAATTTCTATAGATTTTCAGTTGAGTTAGTTTACTCCAAATCCTTTTACTATTATAAACATTTGCTATTACAAATTAATACTTAATTACACCAGGTAATTAATTCTATAAGCTAACTGGCTATTTTATATAAATAATAAAAATTAACAGAGGCAAATGAAATCCCCCCTCTACCTCCAATTTCACTGTTAGAAGTTACTAACTTTTTCATGATAGTAAATTGTGGTTTGTTTGGTTTTTTTTAATATGTAAAAGCATATGTATTTTAGAATGATGTACACAATAACAAAACATTTTAGGCTTATTTGTATTTCTTTATTTTTTTCTTTTTAAGAGCAATTAGGCCTTTAAATCTTGGTGACTATCTTAGAATTCTACCTACTAAGTACTAATATTAACTATTCCTCCAAAAAGTCACTATTTTCACACAAGGTCCTAGATATTCTGACCTTTTTTTATAAATTGCCCACGAATCCTCCACATTGGGAAAACCTTACCTTATTTTAGTGATGATGTAAATTGTGTTTTTTAAAGAGAAAAGACACCTGGTAGGGCTACTCTTTTCAAAAACAACAACAACAACAACAACCAACCAACAAACAAACATAAGATTTTCTGAGCTTTAACAATCTTCATTATATCATAAAGAAAGCTCAGTATGACAATTAAACCTTCTTCTTCTTTTGAAAATGAACATAAGAAAAACTAAATAAATTTTAAGTTAGTACATTTGAAATTTTAAGAAAACTCAAATGTAGAAGATTTAAAATAAAATACAGTATTTACTATGCCTAACTGGTAACTAGTAAATGGACATTAAATTCAGAATTTTTAGATGGTAAAAACAATCTGTTTTACAAGGTAATTACAATTAAGGTACAAATTTCAAAATTATTTTGTATTTTTCCACAAAGATGTAATTCTTCACAAAATACACCTTTACCTTATAAGTAGGAGAATTGACCAAATAAATTCAAGTGATAATTCCATGCAATAAAAATTTACTTTCCTTTTTTTAATCTGAAATTACAGAAATTAAACTTTCTAAGCTAAAAACACTGTTAAACAGAGAATACTCTTTTCAACAAATGATATTAGAAAAATTCACATTCAAATGTAATAATAAATTTTGTCTTAAGCCTAACACGTTTAAAAAAATTAAGTCTAAATAGATCATTGATATAAATGTAAAACTATAAAACTACTAGGGAAAACATAGGAGAAAATCTTTGGAACTTGAAGTTAAGCAAGTAATTCTTCAGTACATCATCAAATAAAAGATAGCAATTGTCTTCATCAAAATTCAATATCTCTGCTTCGGCCATATTTAAAAGATTAGAAAGACAAGCCACAAACTGGAAGAAAATTATTGATAAGAGTATACATCTGGCAAAAGTCTTTTATCAATGGTATATATGAAGAATTCTCAAAGTGCAACAATAAAAAAGTGAAAAAGGGCAAAAATACAAAAATCACAGATGGTACAAAAATACATTAAAACACAAGCTCAGTACTGACATCATTAGAATGGTTAAAATTTTAAAACAGTAATAGTACCAAAGACTGTCTCCCAAAGATGCATAGCAATTGGAACATACTGCTGGTTGACATGGAAAACAGTACAATCACCATGGAACACAATTTAGCAATTTCTTA